>QEPC01014254.1:8066106-8083341 GCA_003113815.1 Sphenodon punctatus | reverse complement strand
AGCTAATCCAGAGGTGGAGATTAAAGGAGGAGGCTAAGGAGAGGAAGCGGGCGATGCAAGGTTGAGAGGGTGCATCAACATGAATATTGAAGTCACCAAGGATGAGTGTGGGGATGTCGTCAGAGAGGAACAGTGTGAGCCAGGACTAGAACTCGGAGAGAAAGGAGGAGAGGGAGCCGGGAGGGCAGTAAATAACCACAACACAGAGGTGGAGAGGGGAGTAGAGGCGTACGAAGTGAACCTCTAAGGAGGGGAGGGAGGGAGGTTGAAACTGGCAGGAAGAGGCAAAGAGGAGACCTACACCGCCACCACCCCGGCCTTCAGCCCGGGGCTGGTGGAAGGAGGAGAGACCTTTGTAGGAGAGGGTGGCAAGGGTGACAGAGTCAGTGGGGGAGATCAGGTTTCAATAAGAGCGAGAAGGTGAAGGGAGTCAGAAGAAAAGATCATGAATATAGGGAGCTTTATTAGTGGAGGAGCGACAGTTCCAGAGGGAACAGGAGAATGGGAGCTGAATCAGGGGGGAGACAGGGAATGGGGATAACATTAGGGGAAGGGAGGCAATGGGATTGGCGGGAGACGGGCCCTGGGGCAGAGGACAAGATGCAGGGGGAGGAGGAGGAGGCGGCTTGGGGATGGTGGTAAGAAAAGACAGGCTTGGTGGGAGGCAGGAGGAGAGGGGAAAGAAGTAGGGGGAGAAGGGGAGAGGAAAGGGGGAGAGGGGAGAAGAGGGGGAAGAGGGGTGGGAGATAAGGATAGGCATCTTGGTGGGTTGGTTACAGCTTATTCTTCCTCCACAGCAAATTGGTGGCATATCCTCTCCACTAGGGAAGTTGTCTTGAGAATGACAGGGAGTAGGACACTGCCACTGCGGTCCCTCTAACGGGCCCGCCAACAGGCGACACCCTTTGGATGTCATCCTTCGGCTGGTGCCTAAGGGCAGATGCCCAAAGGGGCCCCCGCCCCTGGATAGCTACCTGAGGGGAGAATGGGACATCCAATCAGCTCTGGGTCTTCCTAGGGCTGCTCACCCATCCCACAGCCCTGGCCAGCTGCAAGCACTCCACCCCCAAAGGGGCCCCCGCCCCTGCATAGCTACCTGAGGGGAGAATTTATTATTGGTAGTTTATTATTAGTTTACAAGTTATTTAAAATGGGGGGCCTTTTGCACAAAATAATAATAATTTTAATTTACTAAAATATTAGTTTGAATTGTTATAGGGGAATGGTGGGTGTGGTTTCGAGACAGCTATGACCTCTGTGAAAGGGAAGGCACAGGCTTTGGTTTGGGGTCTCCCCAGGGCAGAGACATGAAAGTGGGAGTGGGGCTGAGATGGCGTTTTATTTGTGATTTACTCATATTTTATTCATTTGTTATAAGCCAAAAGGATTGGGTGGGATATAAATCTAAAAGATGATACATTTTTGTCTCCTGAAACCCAGTAAGCCAAGTCAAATGTGCCTGATTAACTGAAATGACTTTAATTAGCTCAGAACAACAAGGAAAAAGTGACATACCCATAACAAATAGTCAAGTTAGCATCATGTCCAAATTTGATTCTTTGGTTCAGTTTCTCACTTAGGCCTCTTTCACACATTACCTGGGAGGTGGGAAAACTTCCATGATGGCAACTGCGGCTTTATTCTCATGTGGGAATGCACTATTCCACTTTTATCCCATGAGAACACCCATCATGTTAAAAGCTACACTGGGGAACCCAGTCATGTGAACGTGTTCTCATGAGAATAGTGCATTATTCCCATGTATACCAATTCCCATAAGAATAAAGCCACGATTGCATTCACAGAAGTTTCCCTGCCTTCCCAATAATGTGTGAAAGTGCCTCAGTCAGAACCCAATCCAGCTTGTCAGTATCCTTCTTGAAATGAGAACTGGCACCGTATTCTAAATGAGGGCTGAGTGGAGAGGATCAATCACTTCCCTCATCTTTTGACTACAATGAAAATACAAGCCACAATTCATTTCCTTCATGCTCAGAAGGTCATTGTTTTTTATTCTAAAAGTGAGATAGTGCAGAAGAATAGTCTGTAGAGAAAATCTGACATGCAAACAAGTGAAAAAGCCATTTAAACTGTGTGACCCATTCTGAGACTTAATCCTGTGACCTCAGACAGCAACAAAGGTATGCTGCAAAGTATAGTATATAGTATAAGTATAGTATAACTTGAACATAATGAGGGGACCAGAGAAAAATTGCATTATATCAGTGGGGGTTCACGCTAATAGAGTTAATGGCAATATACAGTTACTAGAAATGGTTCTTAAAGCCGAGATTGTTATAAATGGAGGTTCACGGTAAGCCAAGTTGGTTATAGTAAAGTTTGACTGTATATCATTTAGGAACCTTTGCCCTTGCCCCCGCGCCCCTCTTTCTAACCAGAGCTAGTGGGAAGAAATCTTGCTAATATCTTACAGCTTATCCTCGTAATGTATTCAAATCCTCACTGTTGCTAGAATAGATCTAAACAACAAAGCTATTGTTAGCACAAAAATAATATGCAGATTAGGGCTCCATTGTCCCATTAATCATTTAAATGTCCGGGGGAAGTGTCGGGTCTCCCATTTGCCCAGGAAAGACAAAAGCATAGTATAAACTTTACCAGGAAGAGCAATCACAGCCAGGGCAAGGAGAATGATGAAAAGGGGCAAGGTGAATCGCTGGGAGAGCAAAAGGTTCATCTAAGAATATTTCACTGAGTTGTGCGCCATGACTAAATAAATAGTCCACCATTCCACACAGCTGTTTCATGAAGAAAAACTGTATTTTAGCAGAAAGTAATCAAGTGTTGAAAAAAGGCATGCTGGAAAAGTACCTTAGCAACCCAATGTTATCTCACATAGTACAAGAGAGGTAATCAAAGAACCTAGTTCTAATGGAGTCACTCCAAAAGTAGGATTCAGGGATCCCTTGGGACCACCATCATCTCAGTTTCAGATGGCAGGAAGAAATAAATAATAATAATAATAATAATAATAATAAGGAAGAACAAGCAAGCAACACATTTTCATGATTGTAATAAATAGTTTGTAATAATTATTCTTATTAGGTCCATAACTGGCTACTAGTTAAGTTGGTCAGGAGATGAGACTGTTGGGGGCTGGGAGTGCATAGCTGGAATTGGATATAACAATATATGGTTATTCTAGACTGACACAAGAGATATTGGAGTTAGGTAGTACACAAACATAACCTGTATACAATTGTTTTTATTCATCTTTTAATGCATCCCCCCCCCTCCTCTCTCACACACACACACACACACACACACACACACACACACACGTATGCAAAACTAAAGACAATTCTGTTCTATCAAAGTGAAAGACTGGGGAGACCTACCCCTGAATTCACCATAGAGAGCTTTTAATGCTTCCCCCCAGGACAGAACTAGTAATTCATGAACGGTGTGGAGAAAGTCAGCAGGGAGCTGTTATTTACTCTCTCAAAATACAAAACCTAGGGACACTCAATGAAAAAAAATAAAAAATGAACAGGCAGCAGGTTTAAAACAAGCAAAACAAAGTCTTTTTTCACACCATGCTCTTTTAGCCTTGAATAGGATATTGTGAAGGTCAAGTTTAACTGGGTTTGAAAAGAGATTGGATATGTTCTTAGAGATGAGGTTAAATCAAACTTCTGTCAGAAGCTAGGAGGTGTCACATCATACACTCTGTTTTTATACATTTCCTTTGAAGCATCCAGTGCTTGCCACCATCAAACAGAACAAGAAGTTAGATGGACAATTGGTCTCCCCCAATACAGCAGTTCTTATGTTCTTGTTAGTGGTATAAATTCCAGAAAAAAAAGATTGTATAGGTCATATTTTTCTCATGTATGGGGAACGTTATTAGGTAAACAGCAGTTCAGCATATCCAGACAGTCATTTCAAACGAAGCTAATCTCCTCCATGAATCACTTCCCTTAGAAAAACAGAAGTTATGGAAATGGAGGCACATAATCATATCATTACACACACTCATAAAAAGTACAAACAGCCTTTTCTATTTATTTTAACAGCAGAAGGATGAAATAATCTTTTCCTCCCCCAAAGAGATTGGAATAGTTTCAGCATTCTACCCATGTGCTACATTGGTTAAACTAACATTAGTATTAATGAGGCAGATGTATAAAGGGAAAGAAATAAACGTATTTACTCTTTGTAATATATTCATTGACAGAACAGTAGATATAGTGGAGTAAGCTCGACAGACGCAAAATTATCTGAGCCATGGAAAAATGTAGGGAAAAAGCATAATACTTGTTGTAAATCTTAATCCACTCATAGATCATCCATCCACCCACCATGGCATCCTGAAGCTGATGTTCTTTAAAATTACTTTTAAAGTTAATCCACCTCCCTTAGTTCTCAGTGTTGTGCTTTTCATGCAGGTAAGACTCCCATTTCCCACTGCATAGGAATAAAGAATTATGAGCATGGCTGGCAACCCTGGAACCCTGTGTTTAGAAAACAGGAGAAAATGCCAAGTGCTTTCCAAAGCACTAACTCCACACTTACCAAGGGGCCTCAGTGAGTCGAAACTCTTAGACCTGATTTCTACATCCATGTTTTGCAGAAATTCTAAGGCGGTGCACAGGCTGTAAATGAAACCTAGTCTGTATTTTGAGAGCAAAGGTGAGGAGAGACTATTGTGCTAAAGTTATTAAATTCATTTGTCGACCTTCCTAGTCTATCTACAGGACATCAAATGTCAAGGAGCAAGTAATACAGGTTCTTTGACTTCCTCCTCTGCAACCCAAAGAAAACCTTAGATGCCTTCCACAAACTCTGAAACCACTACCTCCAGAAATTATAGGGCACTATGAAATTTTATTACATGAGGCATTCAGGATCATAAGGTCATCTCGGACTCATTCCACCAGCCCTCAGGTCTCATCAGTCTGCCTGCTACTATTAAACAGCAGGTAGGGAAATCCTCCACCATTAAAGTTAACAGGAGTTTTGCCCTTGACTTAATTCGCTTGATGACTGTGTCCTCAGTTGAATCAATCCTTAAGACTACCAAGTACTCTTTTTCCATGGGAGAATTCTTTTTATATATATTTAGCTTGTGCTGAGCCACACCCACTTGCCTCTCCTTCCCACACTTGTTGCATTCCCCCCACTGGGTATTTGAGGTCTGTGAAGGCTGCAGGTCGCTGCCAAAGAGCCATGTCTAAGGGTGCTTTTAGACAAGCATCTTCCCACACTCACTACCCATCCACCCACTATACATGTTGCAGGGCTGGAGTGGTGCCCTATGAGTGCCCTGCAACATGTATAATGGGTGAGATGGGTGGGGAGGTACTTGTCTAAAAGCACCCTAAGGGTTCTGTCTGCTAGGCAACCCACCATTCAGCAGTGTGTGGGACATGGGACCAGATGCTTTGCATTGTCGCAACACATGGCACGTAGAAACCCTTCCTGATCAGGGGAGTTGCTAGGGGGTGGCCTACTGGACACAGACCCCAAATGTTTTCCCCACAACCCTGGATCTCAGGGGCCAGGGCAGAGCAGCCAGGCTGCAAGAGCTGCCTCTCCTACCCCCGTGCTGCTGCACTCTTGGAACCGACCCACCTTTCCAGTGCCCATGCTGCTGCTGCCTCATCCCCCTGCTTCGCAGCCCCATGACTGCCTCTCTCCCTGCTTTGCCTCACCTCCCCACAGCCTATGCCATGAATTAGAAAGGAAAGGGGCTATCAGGACCTGCCTCCTAGGTTGGTGCTGGTGCTGTTGGTGGAGTAAGAGAGGGGTTCATTTGGAACCCTAGGCTGGTTCTGCTATGAGAGGGGCCCACTTGGAGTTTTGGATGGTGCTGCTTGGAGGGTGAGAGAGAGGGACCCATTTAAAGCCTTGATAGTACTGCTGTGGGAGAGATGGGTGATGGGGGAGAGGGGCCTGTTTGGGCATGATCTTGATTGGTATTCAGTATATTTTGCATGTCTTTGTTGCTGTCTGGAGTGGTGGAATGTTTTGGAATCATGGTGGAATTAAATCTGAAAATCAGAGGCGGTGGTACGGCCTCTGCTCAAGAAACCATCACTTGACGACTCCCTTGCCAGCTATCGGCCTGTCTCTAACCTTCCCTTTTATTGAACAGGTTGTGGCTCAGCAGCTACAGGAGCATCTGGACCATGTCAGCTTTCTTGATCCATCACCGTCTGGCTTTCATCCGGGTTATGGCACGAAGACTGCGCTTGTGACACTGGTCGACGACCTTCACCGTGAATTGGATCAGGGCCATTTGATCCTGCTGATTCTACTAGATCTGTTGGCTGCGTACGGTTGACTATGAGATGTTGGTGACGCACCTGCGGGACCATGCAGGGGTGGGCGGGATGGTTCTTGACTAGTTCTGCTCATTTCTGGCTGGAAGAACTCAGCGAGTGGTGCTCGGGGATTATTTTTCATCACATCGAGTCCTCTCATGTGGAGTCCAGCAGGGTTCTGTTTTGTCCCTCTCCTGCTCCACGTGTATATGCAGCTGCTCAGTGAAGTAGTTAGGGGGTTTGGCGTGCAGTGTCATCAATACGCTGATGACACCCTGCTTTACTCTTATTTTCATTGGACTCAAGCCTGACAGTCTTAGTGCTTACCCAGCGTTTGGTGGCTGTAGAGGACTAGATGAAGGCTAACCAACTGAGGTTGAATCCTGCTAAGATGGATGATGATGCTAGTGGGAAAGGTGGTAGAGGTGGCATCCCCCATTATTTATGGGGTTTGTCCTCCGCTGGTTCCCCAGGTTTAGAGCCTGGGGGTACTTCTTGATTTGCAGCTTCGCCTGGATGTCCAGGTGGAGGCTGTGACAAGGACTGCTTTTCGCCAATTACATCTGGTACGACAGCTTTGGCCGTATGTTTCAGACTCTGACCTGTCCACTGTCATCCATGCTTTCATCACCTCTAGGCTGGACTATTGTAAAGCACTCTATGTGGGGCTGCCCATGCTGACAGCTCGGAGACTGCAGCTGGTGCAGAATGCAGTGGCCCACGTCTTAGTGGGGTTGGGCCACTGGGAGCATATTACACCACTGCTCCGATTGCTGCACTGGCTTCCTATAGTCTTCCGTGCTCGATTCAATGTGTTGGTGCTTGCCTATAATCTCTAAAGTGCCTAGGCCCTACCTATTTGCCAGACCACCTCACCCCCCGCATCCTGGATCGGCCCCTGTGGTCATCTGGGGGTGCCTTCCTTGAGGTCCCCCTAGTCTTCCAGGGGGCCACAATGGAAAAGGCATTCTCGGTGGTCATACTGATGCTGTGGAACTCCCTCCCAGTCAAGGCCTGATTGGCCCTGGACCGTCCCTCTTTTCAACAAAGTTTTAAGACCTGGCTGTTCCGTTCCACCAGGCATTTGGCGTGGGAGGTGAGGGGAGGGTGGTGTTGGTGTTTTTTAAACCTCCTGCTTTGTGTTGTTTTATCTGTTTTTAATGTCTTATTATTGTTGTTGTGAGCCACCCTGAACTGCTATATCAGGAGGGGCAGGGTATTAAGTGTGTATAAATAAATAAATAAATAAATAAATAAAATTGAGTCATGTAGGGCAAAAACATATTGGTATTGCCTCTGTTGTTTCCAATAGTCATTCCATGTCATTAGTTTTAGTTAATATATGTCCCTTAGTAATTTTTTGGGCCTGAGCCCCGAATATTGAGTAGCTAGCAATGCCCCTGTTCCTGATCATGCTCCATTCCTTTTTGTCATTTATTTGTGATGGTTTAGGATTTGGTAGTTTATGTGGTGGTGGGGAGAGTTTATATGGGAGGTTGTGGATGAAGGGAGGGCTGATGCCACGACCCCCCTGTGAAGGAGGGTATGGACATGGGAAGAAGGGTGGTGTTTATGCCACAACCCTACTGTGAGGTGGGGAATATGGGCATGGGCTATGTGTATGGAGGATATAGAGCAGAGGGGAAAGGGTTGGGACTGAGCAAACTTGCTGTTTTGTTGTATTATTGGGTCTGATCAATTGTATTTTAACACAACTGTATTTTTTTAATGTCTTAATATTGGGGGGGGGAGGATGGATGGGAATGTTATTTGTATTTTTATTCTTTGTAAATCACCCTTTTTCCCCCTTTTGGAGAAGAGTAGCATGAAAATGTAAAGTAGTAATAATAATATATACCCACACAAAATCATTTTTCTTTAAAGGAACACTATTAAAATATATCTTGGGTTTTTGTTCTTGTTGCTACTGTAGCTCATAAATTCCAATAAAAGGCAGCTTAGTTTGGAAGTAAAAATTCTCGTACAAGAGAACAATCTTCAGAAAGGCATTCTAGTTTGGCATGGTTCTGTGGCCATTCTTCTGCACTGGCCTGGCAGCAAACAAAAGAAAGTGTATCTAATTGATAAGAGTCCAATTCAACTCATCTTGAACTCCAACTCCATTGATTTGGAAAGAGGCCTAGCTGAAATATTTCTAGCTGAAATATTCAAGCTGAAATATTTCTAGCTATCCAGCAAATATGCTTAGGCCCAATTCCTCCCTTGGATTGGATCTTCTCACAAAGTTCACTGAAGCCTAACTTTGTGTGTGAAATTCCCCTTAAGCCCCTGCAAATATACAATGCTTAGCTGAATAAGGAACAAAGTCTAAGGAACTGGATAATGCATTGCCCACTTGAGGGAGTAGGAGCCACAATACAGCTCCAGTGACTTGTAATAGTGCAAGCTAGCCTTATCGCACCGGGTGTAAACAGACAGACAGCAGCTCCGCTTTTGTCCGCAACAGTTCACTTCCAGGATCAGCCCCAGAATTAGCAGGACCATACAGGGCCGTGTGCAAAGTCTTGGTGCAGGGCTTAATTTTCATAATTTAAATAATTTGCATAAGGCTGTCACCCCCAGGTGTGGGCTCAGGCTGGCGCGAGGCCATGTGCGACTGCACATGTTGGACATGCCGGCCCCCCCCCCCCAGGTTGACCTGTCCATCTGAAGTGACTGTCAGATGTACAAAGCGGAGCAGGTGGCAACTGCTCCAAGGCAGCCAGCCCCTCAGGCAGTGTTCTAGAAGATCCCAGAGCAAACCTCGCTAAGGAAGCTGGTCAAACCCGTGGCAACAGGTAAAGATAGAACTCCTGCCCGTCAAAACGGACCCATGAGTCAGAGCGGCTGCTGCTGCTGCCATGTTCCATTGCCCTGGTAACCAGAGCAAGCCATAGGGCCGGAGTGCAGGGCTGGCTTGCCTGTCTGTATGTTCCCAAGTTGGAGCTTTCCTGGGGCACGGGGAAGGCATGTTTGCTACCTGCGCTCTTGATTCACCCACCTGCTGGGCTGTCTGTCCGAATACAGCCAAACCCACAACTCCAGTTTGGGTCACCCCCATGCCGGTTCCAGCCTGCTCCCTGTCCATCTAAAAACACTCCCTGTTCTTATCTACTGAAAGTGATCCTAGCTCTACAGAGCAGGAAAACCTTAATGATATAGCTTCCCAGGAAAGTACAGGGATTATTCCAGAGAACTAAAATGCCTCCAAGACATTAAAAGACAATTTGAAAGCCACCTGTCAGATTTATACTATAATATTTTTTGTATATTTCGTGACAGTAATATGTGGTGATGTAACTGGCTTTTTACACTGTAACTGTCATCTACAGTTATAAGTAATGTAGTAAACGGATGGTGTTTTAAGTAGTTCTAATGGAGGTCTTTGTTCTTATGTTCAGCAGCTGGCAAAATTGGCTACCATATAGCAGCAGCATGTAAACAGATAAGTCCTGCCATTTTGTTGATATTTAGTCTATACAGTAATGTTTAACTGTAACTGTGCCCTTGTGATTTCCTCATAATATTGTTGAATAAATAGCAAAAATATACAATGCTTAGCTAAATAAGGAACTAAGTCTGGATTTGTTATGGTCTGACTTAGAACTGAAACAAGCACCCATATAAATGGGTAGACCAGTTGAATTTAGGGTATTAATTGGTACCCAATTAGGGCCTGATTTGGGTATCCGAGGTCCTGAAATGGTGACTTCCGTTTCTGATTTTTCAGTTTTCTGTCCCAATCTACTGATCAGTAACCAGAAAATTGGTAAGTTGGTCACAGGAATTACCAATTTTTCAGGTATTCAGATACTTGACTACTGAGCAGGTAGCCGACACTGCACACTGACATGTGGATATTACCTGCTGGGACTGAATTAGGTACCCATTTCAGCTCAAGAACAATACTACTTCTACTTCAATATCACTGGGCTTTGTAGTCACTCCTCACAGACTTTACAGCAAGAGTATTGCCAGAATTTCCCCCAGCACTGAACTGTAAGAATGTGTAGAGAACTAGGTGTATATAGAAGAAAACATTCATGAATGCTTGATAAAAACCCTTGGGGGAGTGGATTTGGGGTTAAGTTTTACTTGCCTGAATGATGCGAGTAATCCTACGGAAGCCAGCAGATCCCAAATTCAGTCCTGGTCATCTCTGATTCAGGATCTCTGCTAGCACACCTGGGTGAGGCCTCTACTGGTAATCCTGGAGGGTCTCAGGTAGCACACCTGAGTGAGGCCTCTGCCGGAGAGCCAGATTTGAAACCCTGCTGCCATGTCAGGTTGTGACAATACTGGGCTAAGATGGACCATTGGTCTGACTCAGTTAGACAGCTCCTTATATCCTCAGCAATTTCAATAGTTCCCCTCATTAAATATTCTCTGGTTGTAACACGATTGATGGGTTAATTAGCATGTACAGGTTTGAACGGACCAGCTTTCCAGTTTCAGAAATGAGTAATCCTTTGAGGATCCCTATAAGGAAAAATACTTTGTCTTCTAGGAACAGAATAAATATTATTTTACTATCCCCCTAAACTGTAACTCATTACAGCATATACGCCGTGACAACAGATTCCAGCTAACTGTTGTTCTGTCGTCCTGGGCTCAGTCTTTTTCTCTCTTCCTCCTCCTCCGATACATTATACTTTCTGCTCAAATATAAGACACAGCTGTCTCTGTCAGCAGGGGTTCATATTATAAAAATCATGAAGATTTGCACAACAGGTGTTCTACCAATCCACTCCATTGCTGTTTCTCACTGCAATGAAACAATATACTGTGTGTACTGACCAAAAGAAGAAGAAGAAAAAGGAGGAAACATTTGTTAGCAGGATACAAGACTTGGCTGAGTTCCAGTTTACAGGAAGGAGCAGTCTCTTGGCGCTTCCTTTCAACTGGATGAGTGTGGTTAGTCAATAACTGTAAAAAGGTACACCTAGCATTTCCATGGGACAACTGGAGAGCATATTTCCCATGGATACAGGGATGTAGAAATGGGGTAGCACACTCTCCCTTCCCCTGATGCTATAGGTACATTACATATGCTTAAGAGAAACACATTCAACCTCTGGGACTATGCATCTCTACCATATCAAATGAAATGCGTTTTAGGGCATGGGGCTACCAACTCAGGAAATGCATGAGAATTCTGAAAATGCATCTCAAAACACAAAGTATAAAGATAGCAATGAAACACTTATTTTAATGAGAAATGTCAGTAACACAGGTAAAACATTTGCCATTTTTGAAGTTACTCCAGATTCTTCAAATATGTTCAAAAAGTCTGAGTTCTATTAGTAGCTTTGTTTCCCTAAGACTGTTGGCTCAAGTTCTAGTTCTCGCTCTACCTTCTGAAGGTGTACATAGTGACATTCAAACGTGTGCTTTCTTGTTATCCATTAAGAAGGCATTCGCATTACACCCCTTTCATGCAGGGGTTTGTTCTGCTAGGATAATCATGGTTTACTTATAGTAACTGAGAAAGGTTATGAGTCCCTTTTGACAGAATTATCTGGCCTTCAGCTTTTTGAAATGCAGAGACTTCTGTGTATTTTAAGTCAAAGGACATGCCAATCACTATAAACAGGGCAGTGGAGGATTCCAGCTTCCACTCTTTTTGGTCATCCTCAGATCTTAGGACATGACATACATCTACTTCACTTTGTCTCTCAGGATGGAATCTTGTTTTGTTGCCTTTCCCCCTAATCTAAGCTGTCTTTTTTTCATGGGCTTCTAAAATCATTTATCCCAAAGGACAAGCATCACACCAATTCACCTCTCTCACTGGCAGACGAGGCAGACTTGGTTAAATATAGAGTAGGCCTGAGCACTGCAGTGAACTATAGGGTTGAGGCACGATGTTACCCAGGCAGTGCCAGGAAGGGTAATGCTGTTACTCTCTATGCTACACTTATTCTATGGACAGACAACTTATTTATTCCACATTGTCTATACCAAGCTTCTGCAAAATCCACTGCAAATAAAACCATGTTTACAAGTTACTTTATGTTTACACACAGTAAAAAAAGAACCACTCCAGATTAGACTTGAAGTTTGCACTGTGATTGACTTCTCCCTTTACCTTTTCCACTTGCTGACAGTAAAAGCACCATATGTGATTCTATTGCATCTCATCTTTCCTCTAATTAGATTTCCTGTGTTACAGTTACAATTACTGCTGTAGGCCAGTGGCCTCGTGATGCTGGAGTGAGAGGTCAAGCGGAAAACAAAGTGTGACTTTGGAACCATTTTTAGATTGATGTCCTGGCAGCAAAACAGCTGGGAATATTACTTGGTAAAGATTCACCCAGGAGCGAACACTACTGTAGCTGTGGCAACACATTCCCCTTCTACTGTTAGTGCCTAGAACTTCCATTCTTATGAATCCAGAGATCTACGACAATGTGACTAGGAGTTTCCACACACTAGTGTCTGGGGAAAGGGTAGGAATTGCTATGCTTTATTTAAAATGTCCTACAACAACTAGGAGGAATGTGAGCCACATGAGGCTGTTTGAACCGGTAAGGTGCTGCTCAGCTAGATTTGGCTGGATATTACAATGTTTTCAGGAAGAAAGCTGAGGCTGCCCTCACTTATATCATCTCCAACTGTTTTGCTGCATCCAACATTGTGCTTTCAGGTTACATGAGAAATCAGAGAACCCTCTAACTGAGCTAGTTAAAATGAAAAGAAAAGGAAGAAAAAAAACAAGGCAAGTAATCATTCATTTCATTTTATTTATTGGCTCAAGCTTTTGCCATGGCCCAAAAAAAGTAAAACAGCATCATTAAACACAATATTAAAACAATATCAAAAGAGGTACAACCTCACAAATTTCAATAGGTTCCAGTGAGGACATTAACAACATGTTTGCCCCTCACCCTCGAATCTATATCCATGTGAAATTTACATTACATTCATTTATGTCAAACCCTACACATTGACATACAAACTACTAAGTAGAATATATAACATAACTCAAATATAAGTTTACTTACAAGCTCCACTTTTATCTTCTAATAACACGGCCTACTTTACAACTTATCAACCTCTCAGAGATTGAGCAGCAACACTCAATCCCTGAGACTAATACAATTGTTTCGTAGAGAGAGGTAATATCTTACCCCTCCCAGCGGTGATGGTTGCCTGCGATTACTCGCAATTTTGGGATACCATCCAATAACCCTAATTCTTCAAGGTCTACTTCATTTTACCCTTTACGGTAATCACATCTCCAGTTGTTATCCCCAGTCACGGTGCCCCCAATTATATTGGGCACGCCCTAATACTTTCTGTACTAATCTTTCATGCCTCCTGCGCTCTGACTTTTGCAGCGAGGTACACAAAAGTAGCTACAGCCCTCAAATCCTCTACCTTAACCAGGCCTAGCATATATTTTATTTTATGTTCCATATCCCAATACTCTTTTCCTTGTAGCAATGGCGCAATCCAAACTTCCCTCAGGTTTTTATACAGATCGCACTCAGAGGATATGGTCTATCGTTTCTATTTTTCCTTGTTTACATATACATTTACATTTATCCTTTAATAATGCATTATATCGGGCATGTATAACTGCTGTTATACATAAGTCGATAAGTTGGAACAGGAGCCTAGTGTAATTTCTTCTCAGCTCCTTAACACTTAGGACTTCCAGATAGACTTCCAAACCAAAGGTTTCTTTGATATGACCATACCATGGTGCTGCCCTCCATCCCTTTACGGCAGCCATATCCTCCTGCTTTACTATATCAGACATCCTTTCTCTCACCAACCTTTTCTGTTGTGCCAAAGGCAACTGCCACATCATCTGTACTGAAAGGCCGGCTTTGGCTAAGGAATCTAAAAGAGATCTTAACCATGGATACCCTACCCTACCAGTATATTCCAGCATTTCAACCAGACATAACCGCGGCAGTGCCTCTTCGCTTTGATTAAGAATACGGATCCAGAAGTTTACCATTGCCTGTCTCTTCAAAGATGCTATTGAGACCATACCAGTTTCTGCCCTCATTACGCAGCCTGGTACTGCTTGGGGAACCCCTATAAGCTGCCTAAGGAATTTGTTTTGAGCAATTTCTAGCTCTATTACTTTCTCTTCTGGTATAATTTCTTGTCCATACAGCAGCACTGATCTAACTTTCATCTCGTAAATTTTCAATATCTTAGATGTAGTGATTGCTACAGAGCGCCTTGCCAACGATGTAATTGCTCTGGAAGGAGCTTTTACCTTTCCCACTATATATTTCTTATGCGCCTTCCATGTCCCACTTTTGCTAAAAATCATCCCTAAATAACAGAAGGAGCTCACTTGCTCCAACGATTGCCCCAGCAGATTCCACTTATATTTTGTTGATCTCCTTCCCAACACCATGACTTTTGTTTTAGTTAGATTTATCTCCAATCCTTTGTTAGTGCAATATTCCCCACATGCACCTAACAGCGTATTTAATCCTCTTCTCGTCTGGGATAGGAGCACAGTGTCATCTGCATACTGTAAGATGGGTAAAGCACAGGACTTAATTTTTGGCGCACAGTGGTCTTGTTTTAGCAGTACGGCACTCAAATTGCTTGTATACAAATTAAACAACAATGGTGCCAGTACGCAACCCTATCGTACCCCCTTATTCACCATTATCGGATCTGTAAGCCTATGACTCCCAGGTGCTCTTACTCTTGCCACATTGTCTTCATGTAATTGGACTATTAGAGCCAACAAATCCTTATCAATGCCCATTTGTTCCAGCTTTTCCCATAATTTCTTTCTTGGTACAGAATCAAATGCTTTCTTATAGTCGACAAATGCCAGAAAAAGATGGGACTGGCGAATGGTTACATACTTGTAAACCAAATGCACCATCGTAAAACAGCTGTCTATTACAGAACAGCCTGCTCAGAATCCAAACTGAACCCTTGGGACTAAGTCCTGCCCTCTGGTCCACCTATCTAACTGATTCAGCAATATTTTCCCGTACAATTTACCCACGATTGGAAGCAAAGAGATTGGCCTGTAGCAAGCTGGGTCGTTTACATCCCCTTTTTTAAACAAGGGGACTATTATGCTAATTCCCCATTCCTGGGGAATAGACTTAGACCAATTAATGTATGAAAAGATTTTTGACAGTATTGGTGCCCACCATCCTGGAGCTATCTTGAATACTTCTGGGCACACAAAGTCATGTCCCGGGGCTTTATTAGCTTTTAAACTACTAATAGCTAGCATAATTTCTTCTTCCTCTACTTTCGCAATAAACCCCTGGTCATCGCTAGGCAAATCTCCTTTTATGTTACACCTCCCCTCCCATACATTCTCCTCACCTTCCGTATTTTCTGACAAAAGTTTCCCAAAGAAAGTCTGCCAATCCTGCAATTTCAGGGTTGAAGGCTTAATTGAGCTTTTGTTTCCCCCCAAATCTCTTATTATAGTCCAGAATTGCCTATCATTACCTGTTGCTGAGGCTACCTTAAGTTTTGCCCACATCAGGTTCTCATACTGCTGCTTCCTTTCCCACAGGGTCTTCTTATATATTGCTCGTGCCTCCACCAAATCTTGCCTTGCCATCTCTGATGGAAATTTCAACCACTCCTTATGTTTTTTATTTTATTTCCTTTTCAACACCCGGCACTCTTTGTTAAACCATTTGTTTTCCCTCTTGGGTCCATCATTTTCCTCACAGGAGAGTATATCCTTCCCCAGGTTCCCAAGTACAACCAGTAGCCTTTGTTTTACTTCTGCCCAGACCTCATTTCCTCCTTCTCCTCTCTCTTCCACCATTTCTGCTAACTCACTCCCTTGCAGATAGTCCAGTCTGGATAGCCAATGATATACTCCACTGCACTCTTCTCTTTTGGGATATCCCTCTTTCGGGATACCCCTCCTACTGTAGCCTTGAGCATTCAAGAACTTTTGGAAATGGACTGCCAAGGGCATATGGTCAGTTTCAGCACGACATAACCCAACAAAATCCTTGAATCTTCCATAATGTGAAGGGTGGGTCAACATATAGTCGACCACACTACGACCGTTCACACCTACAAAAGTATATTGTCCTTCACAGTCCCCATGCCCTCTTCCATTCAAAAGAATTAAGTCTAATGATTGCATTAAATGACACATATCCTCCTTTGTAGCAGAGATTTGCTCATCACATGAGACACGCTCCGGTATATAATAAAGGGAGTACAATGGTGAATCAAGTTCCAAAATTATGTTGTTTCCATATCGGGTATTAAAATCCCCCACAATTATAAGGATTGCTCTGGGAAAAGAATCCTCACTAAATTGCACAAACGCTTCCAATTTATCCCAGACCTTTCCGTCATAATATTGAGACACTGACGGGGGGATATACACGTTCATCACCAATAAATATTCCTGTGGGCTTATCTTCCCACAAACTATTTGGGAACCTTTCCCTGGTGCTAAGATCTCCTGCACATCACTCATGCAGTTATCTCTCACCAAGATTGCCAACCCTCCCGAGCATCTGCCCTTGCTCCCATGTTTAGTACCCCCTTGCAAAAAAGCTCTGTATCCCCGCAATGGTAGAACCATCTCAATCTCTAACCAGGTCTCCTGTAAGCATATTATATCATATGTCTCCAACAAGGCTATACAGTCGGGGTCCTTAAATTTTGCCCTTACGCCTGCAATGTTCCATGATAGAAGGGCCAAATATTGGCCCCTACTATCCAATACTGTATCAACCCCTTTCCCAGTTGGTCCAATGCCTCCCAAATTTTCATTTAGTCATTCCTTTCTACTTAAATTCTGAGGAGACTGATCCCTTCCCTGCTCTACCTCTACTTCAATAACATCCGAGCTTTCCCCTACACACGGCATGGCCCCTCCCAACGCTTTACTGTTGTATTTGGGTGTTCTTACCAGCTGCCAATCTTGCCCACCCAAGCTGGCATCCCTCATATTCCCCTCCACAGGCGA
>QEPC01014254.1:8015947-8029235 GCA_003113815.1 Sphenodon punctatus | reverse complement strand
GGGGGGGAGGGGAGTGATCCACTCTCTTTAGCATTTGTAATTGCTTTTAAAAGCTGTGGAAAATAGGACACTCCTGAAGGACACCAAACATAATCGTTGTTGAAAGATTTGTGCTTCCTCCAACATCAGCTGCTGCAGGGCTTTTAATTCTCCTTTCATAAGACTGTAGCTATAAAAGCTCCCAGACTCTTCCATTAGGAGGAGGTGCCAAAAGACTGTTCTAAGCCAACTTCAGTATATCCCTGAAACGAGCAAGGTGACATTTCCACTCTATACAGCTGGGCTAAAACGTGGGAGGCTTATGACAGTTGAATTAAGACCAGGAGCCAGCTGTGCTGAAGTTTCACTTTTCAAGGGCAAACCTAACACGCAATATACCTGAGGCCAATCAAAATATAGGATTGCTTTATGAGACATTAACTTCATCAATATAGTACATAAAACAGGGGCTCTGGAACAGCTGCTAGCATCATGTATTGCAGACATTATCCTGTACTTTGTTTCCTCAGCTCAGAGAGGGAGGGAGAGGGAGGAAGAAGCCTAGACATACCCAAGCCAACGGGGAGAGTGAATAATTTATCCCAGACACAAAATGTCATTAAGCTGAACGTACATCTAATCTTAATAAGATATACTTAGTTATGCTCTTTACCATACAGCCATAACTACGAAAACTGAACCCTTCCAAAGGCAGGAAATTCAGAACGAAGGCTCTACGTGCAGGGAAACAAAAGAATTGCAAATTCATGGTTATGTCACCCAAGGAATATTACCTCTGTCCCTATGACACCATTCTTCCAGTGTGTTTCCTTCTTCCTTTTGTACCTGTTTTTATGCCAGAAATTAGATGTGCTGTTTTGGCACCAAGGACTTTCCCTGAGGGTTCAAGAAGGATCCTGCCTGCAGTCAGTGACAGCTTTAATTTTGAAAAAGGTGGCCAAGATTTTCAAAGATACAGAGTGTGACCTGGTGTCTCTCTGTTTTTAGATGCCCAACATGAGGCAAAGTAAGGGACCTCATTTTCAGAGCATTGAAACTCAACACTTTCTGAAAGCTGGATCCCGTTAAGCTGCTCCAATACTAGCATCCAGATTCACTCACCATTGAAGTCAATAGGACTATTCCAGAGTAACAAGATGAGGATTAAGGCCTTTGAAAAGGTTGCCCAGAACGATCAAGCCACAGCTATCCTCCCATCTGCTTTCAGTTTATACGAAGTTTACAAAGGTAAAATACTGCAGCTTCTGCAGAATGAAGGCAAAGGCACACTGAAATCTGGGGAGCAAGAGAAGTTACATGGGACAGGGCACCCAGAGAAACTAGCTAAGGACACCATAGACAGGAAATGCTGCATTTTGGTTTGTTTGTTTCCTTAGCATATCTCTGTGGCAGTCCTCCTGAGCAACTGTTTCTCCTTGATCCATTCAAACCAGGAAAATAACTAGATTTCTTTTAAAAAAAAATTCTGAATCAAAGTATAGATGTCACCCGTCCTTTGGCATATTTTAAAGCCAGTCATCTGGAGCTCAAAGGACTATTCTAACATTCCTAACTTGACAGTGAATAATTGCCCAAGTATGCCTCTTGCCATCTGACAATAATAGTTCTGTGAGCTAGATCTTGAAAATTCTCCCATACAAGAGTTTCTGAGAAAAGCTATTTTTAATACATGGTTAAAAAACACTACCAGAATTTCCCAAACCATAATCAACCCCTCATATTTTCCAAGGCTTTTTATCTCACAAGCAGCTTGATTGGCTTGCTTCAAATATGGGCATAAACTAGACATTGCTAGATTATTAGACATGCAAACCATGAAGCGGGAATAGTCTCTAAGATAGAGGTGTCCAACCTTTTCTTGGCCATGAGCCACTTTTAAATTTTAGATGGAAGTCTTTTTCATGTATTGCATTAGTTGTAGTGATGGTTATAATAATCTCAAGAGAAACTTGGTGGTATCTCTGCTTCATTCATACATTACATGAGTGGTAGCAAGGAGTCAAGTTCATAGCTATCATTGTCATAGTAGAGAGTGGCAATTACCCCTCAGTTACTATGCACCAATGACTTTTGTAACATGTGAACACTTTTATTTATTTTATTTATTTATTTATTTAATAAATTTATATCCTGCCCCTTCTGTCATGCAGCCCGGGGTGGCTTACAACAATAAAATACAATAAAAACAATTTAAAACACTCAATACAAAAAATTTAAAATATTTAAAACAGGGCTAGCAATATATAAATGTTATGAGTTAGGTGGGGGAGATAAAACCCCTCACCCCACCCTACCATCCTCCCCAAAGGCCTGGGCAACCAGCCAGGTTTTACAACATCACCGGAATGTCAACTGGCTTGGGGCCAGGTGAGCTTCCTCCGGAAGGGAGTTCCCAAAGGCGCGGCGCGGTCACCAAGAATGCCCTCCCCATTGTGGCCCTCTGCTTAACACGGGGAACCTCCAAGAAGGCACCCCCGGCAGACTTTGGGTTAGTGGTAAGATTAACAAAACCAGAGACATGAGCCACATTAGATTTCACTGTGCCATACCGCCCAACAGTCCCAACTTAAGAGGGATAGTCCCTGTTTAGGTGCCAAATCCTTTCAGGGGTCAATGTCCCTTTTTCAAGACAGAGACACACACACAAAAAGGCCTTGTTTCTGGTTGCTTCCCAGAAAACATCCTTGAGAGGACAATGGGGAGATGATGGAATGACAAGAAACTAAGTGGAATGATAAGCAGGAGCGCTTCTGTCCCTTTCCCTGCACTTGGAATACTGGGAGACGCCTTTACCATATCAATATGAAGTAGCATCACTTAGAAGAAAAAATAAACTGGGGCTTAGTTACGAGTAAGCATGCTTAGGATTACAGCATAGTCAATAGAAAACAATGTATTTACACAGTTGTACTTTTATAATATTACAGAAACAAAACCATACAACTGAGGAAAGAGGCAGAAAAGGAAAGGGCAGGATAAAAATTGAATAAATAAAATAAATAAAAGGAGAACCTTGTCACCAGTATTAAAAAATAGTTCTTCAGAGCAGCTCCAGCGCAGCTTGCTTGGTGTGTAACTAATGCGTCACTTCCATTCACATGCACTCGTAGAAATGATCACCTAAACCAACTGATACCACATCCCCCCTGAGGCTGAATCACTCAGCTCTGTTTTCTCTTTCCTGTATAAGCAAGCACTAACTTCCACATAGCTTCCCTCTAGAAGCCACTCAGGAAAGCATCTCAATCCAAACAAAGGCCCTTTCCACACGACACACCCCCACACCCTCTCCCTGCGTGGAGATGGGTGGAGGCGCCTGTGGGAATGCCACGGGAAATGGGTGGAAATGCGTGTACGTTCCCACACTACACCCATCTCAACCCATCACCCATGCATGGAGCAATGGGCTCCAAGGCCCGATGCTCCATGGGTGGAGATGGGGCACACCCACCTCTACCCACCCCAGCTGCACACCCATCCCCTCACCCACTGCAGTCCATTTAAAAATGGCCTAACCGGTGCCACGTGCACTGGTGCGTAAGTGGAGCACATGCCAAGGTGATGTGATGCACGTCTTAGAATCAGTGTGTAATCCTAAATGCCAAACAATGAATTGGCCTGTGTGGTCAATGGCTGCTTGAGAGCCATATCAAAACTACTTCACAATCTGCACATGGCTTGTAGGCTTTGCTTTGACCACTTCTGCTTCAAGGATTTGAGAGCAGAAGCAATGTCTGGGGTTGTGATGTAAAGAAAATCTCAATGTAAAATATGGTCGGATTGCCACCACAGTGAATATGCCAAGGCTTATCCACTCACTAGGTACTAGATCAGAGGTGGAGAACCATCAGCCTGGGTGTTTTTACACAAGACAAAGCTCCCATGAGCATGCAATTAAATGGACGAATAAAACTCCCATGCGAATGAATGATTTTTGCATGTTTCATGTGGAAGTGCCCACGTCTCTTAATCCAGATTTATAAAACCCTGACATGGGGGGCTTTCCAGAATACGCGTTCCAAAACTCTCGTGCTAAAGACGTGAATGAACGTCTAAATGCCATTTGCGCAAGATCATGTTTGCTCTGATTGCCATTTTGAAAGCATACACAGGTGGCTGGAGAAGTGCTCCACTATGCACACCATGTTTAGGATCTGTCCAATATCACTATTTCTCTCCAGGACTTACTGCCCTACTTCTCTTACTGCCAGAGAAAGTGGTCACGGCTGGTAGTGTACCTAGTTTTAAAAAGGGATTGGATAAGTTCTTGGCGGATAGGTCCATGAATAGCTATTAGCCAAGTAGGTTTGGGGGATGGAACGTCTTGTTGTTGGGGGTTGGAACAACAGGGAATGGATTGCCATTGTGACCTGTTGGGTACTTCTCCCAAGAGAAAGAGATTGGCCACTGTCAGAGACACGATGCTAGGCTTGACAGACCATTGGTCTGACCCAGTATGTCACTATTTATGTTCTTATGACCTGCAGCAGCGAGGACAAGGAAAATGCAGCTTTACAGGTACCATGTGACCTTTTTCATGCACAATGGGGGGCGAGGGGAAAGAGTCAACAGTAGTTGCATGAATTTTTATGTATCCTTATGATCACGGAACATTGCTGTAAGCCACAAATTTCATGCATGTCTAGAATCACCTCCTGTGGGATAAATCTGGTGTAGCTGTTTTTTATTTGCCCCATTTCACTTCCTGGATATGGCCCATGGTTGAGGTGCCTCCTAGGGGCACTGGCAGAATTATCTTTGGGGAGTGGGGGGCAAGGAGCAGGGTCATGTTAGGAAAGGGCAGGATGAAAGCGACTCTCTCGCCCCCTTTTTAACATGGCTATGCTCTCTGTGAACCATCATGATGTGGGGATTCTAAATGGCAGCCCCTTTTTCAGTTCCAGCAACGAAGAGAGAGGCTGCATATAGTGTAGTTAAGTTGCCTTTATCAGAATGTTGAACACACAGGAGCAATTATATGGGGGGATGGAGGGGATGCATCCATCCCCAACAAATTTCCTTCCCACACAATTCTAGAGATAATGGGACAGAACTTATGTGGGTCAATATTCTTCCCCCCATTTTTTTTTTTTAACCCACACTTACGTCCNAATGATAAGCAGGAGCGCTTCTGTCCCTTTCCCTGCACTTGGAATACTGGGAGACGCCTTTACCATATCAATATGAAGTAGCATCACTTAGAAGAAAAAATAAACTGGGGCTTAGTTAAGAGTAAGCATGCTTAGGATTACAGCATAGTCAATAGAAAACAATGTATTTACACAGTTGTACTTTTATAATATTACAGAAACAAAACCATACAACTGAGGAAAGAGGCAGAAAAGGAAAGGGCAGGATAAAAATTGAATAAATAAAATAAATAAAAGGAGAACCTTGTCACCAGTATTAAAAAATAGTTCTTCAGAGCAGCTCCAGCGCAGCTTGCTTGGTGTGTAACTAATGCGTCACTTCCATTCACATGCACTCGTAGAAATGATCACCTAAACCAACTGATACCACATCCCCCCTGAGGCTGAATCACTCAGCTCTGTTTTCTCTTTCCTGTATAAGCAAGCACTAACTTCCACATAGCTTCCCTCTAGAAGCCACTCAGGAAAGCATCTCAATCCAAACAAAGGCCCTTTCCACACGACACACCCCCACACCCTCTCCCTGCGTGGAGATGGGTGGAGGCGCCTGTGGGAATGCCACGGGAAATGGGTGGAAATGCGTGTACGTTCCCACACTACACCCATCTCAACCCATCACCCATGCATGGAGCAATGGGCTCCAAGGCCCGATGCTCCATGGGTGGAGATGGGGCACACCCACCTCTACCCACCCCAGCTGCACACCCATCCCCTCACCCACTGCAGTCCATTTAAAAATGGCCTAACCGGTGCCACGTGCACTGGTGCGTAAGTGGAGCACATGCCAAGGTGATGTGATGCACGTCTTAGAATCAGTGTGTAATCCTAAATGCCAAACAATGAATTGGCCTGTGTGGTCAATGGCTGCTTGAGAGCCATATCAAAACTACTTCACAATCTGCACATGGCTTGTAGGCTTTGCTTTGACCACTTCTGCTTCAAGGATTTGAGAGCAGAAGCAATGTCTGGGGTTGTGATGTAAAGAAAATCTCAATGTAAAATATGGTCGGATTGCCACCACAGTGAATATGCCAAGCCTTATCCACTCACTAGGTACTAGGTCAGTGGTGGAGAACCATCAGCCTGGGTGTTTTTACACAAGACAAAGCTCCCATGAGCATGCAATTAAATGGACGAATAAAACTCCCATGCGAATGAATGAATTTTGCATGTTTCATGTGGAAGTGCCCACGTCTCTTAATCCAGATTTATAAAACCCTGACATGGGGGGCTTTCCAGAATACGCGTTCCAAAACTCTCATGCTAAAGACGTGAATGAACGTCTAAATGCCATTTGCGCAAGATCATGTTTGCTCTGATTGCCATTTTGAAAGCATACACAGGTGGCTGGAGAAGTGCTCCACTATGCACACCATGTTTAGGATCTGTCCAATATCACTATTTCTCTCCAGGACTTACTGCCCTACTTCTCTTACTGCCAGAGAAAGTGGTCACGGCTGGTAGTGTACCTAGTTTTAAAAAGGGATTGGATAAGTTCTTGGCGGATAGGTCCATGAATAGCTATTAGCCAAGTAGGTTTGGGGGATGGAACGTCTTGTTGTTGGGGGTTGGAACAACAGGGAATGGATTGCCATTGTGACCTGTTGGGTACTTCTCCCAAGAGAAAGAGATTGGCCACTGTCAGAGACACGATGCTAGGCTTGACAGACCATTGGTCTGACCCAGTATGTCACTATTTATGTTCTTATGACCTGCAGCAGCGAGGACAAGGAAAATGCAGCTTTACAGGTACCATGTGACCTTTTTCATGCACAATGGGGGGCGAGGGGAAAGAGTCAACAGTAGTTGCATGAATTTTTATGTATCCTTATGATCACGGAACATTGCTGTAAGCCACAAATTTCATGCATGTCTAGAATCACCTCCTGTGGGATAAATCTGGTGTAGCTGTTTTTTATTTGCCCCATTTCACTTCCTGGATATGGCCCATGGTTGAGGTGCCTCCTAGGGGCACTGGCAGAATTATCTTTGGGGAGTGGGGGGCAAGGAGCAGGGTCATGTTAGGAAAGGGCAGGATGAAAGCGACTCTCTCGCCCCCTTTTTAACATGGCTATGCTCTCTGTGAACCATCATGATGTGGGGATTCTAAATGGCAGCCCCTTTTTCAGTTCCAGCAACGAAGAGAGAGGCTGCATATAGTGTAGTTAAGTTGCCTTTATCAGAATGTTGAACACACAGGAGCAATTATATGGGGGGATGGAGGGGATGCATCCATCCCCAACAAATTTCCTTCCCACACAATTCTAGAGATAATGGGACAGAACTTATGTGGGTCAATATTCTTCCCCCCATTTTTTTTTTTTAACCCACACTTACGTCCATGGTTATAATCGTACAGGGTCTAATACATGCTCAGACCAGATCACTGTACAGAGCACACAGCATCTTGATCCAGGCTTCATAGGAGACTGGGCTAGAGATAAATAGCTTCTGATTTGTAGGTCATTTTAAAATGAGCACAACTGGGGTGGGTGGGTCTGTGTGCACCATGTGGAGTGCACAGGCACCTCCGGTAGGTGTGAAGAGGGGGGGGGATTTAAACGGGCCGGGATGGGTGTGCCCCCTTCCCATGCATTGTCCACTGCTGCCACCGTGCAGAGCATCCTGAATTTTCTCCTGATGCTTTGTGCATGGGCCACGGGAGAGCATACCCACTCATGCTGTCTTCAGTTGAGCACTCGGGTGGTTGGGCGTGGCCCATTTTAAAATGGCCTTAAACACTAAAGATCACATAGCCACAATCAAACCTTTTTTTACCTGACTTCAGGGTGTAAACAGACATAAGTATCCAGATTGAGTTTTACCCTACTAAGGTGATTAACGGGTTGATCCTCACCCATATTAGGGTGAGGCTAGTTAAGGACACTTTAGGGAGTTCCATTATCTTAGGAGCTAGAAGCCTAGCTCCCTCGTTCAGGGAAGCATAATAAAATTTGGAAGGAGCAGGGCCAGGTGAAATCTAGGGTACAAGTGTACCCCCATCCCACACTGATTCACTGCACCAATGATACCTATCCTCAAGTACTAAGAGAGTGAACTCAGGAAAAGGGAGCGGAGATGAGGGCATGCACGCAAGGCTAAGGGACAGATCCAAAGCATAGATCCAGGATGTGAACACACCCCTTCCTTCTCCCATCCTGAGCAAACTCCATAAGCTTCAATTCCCCTCCCCAACTCCTAATCAGTCTGCAGAGCATGCCCTCATTTTCAAAGTGGCCCATGAGAGGGAAAACATCCCGCACTTCTGCACTAGGTGCACTACTTAATAACCACTTAATACCGTCAACATTTTCTTTGATGGATTGATTTATACATACATATACATTTATATCCTGCTCTTCCTCTAAGTATCAGGACAGGTAACAACATAATAAAAGCATATAAGAATAAAAGTACATTAAAATATTTTTTTAATCCCTTATAGCCCGCTACCCCAAACTGGAGCTGAAATGAGAATGAAAATAATTGTCATGAGAATCTCACGAGAAACTCAAGATTCTCACAGGAAACTTGAAAATCTCAAGAATACTCCAAAAATTAACTGTGCATGTAAAAATATAAGAACTTCTGTCCTATGCTCTGCATATAAAAAATAATGATGCTAGAACTATTTACATTCTGTGCAATGCTGGCATTAAAACACTGTAGTTTCAGAAGTAGCAAAGGGCAGCCTCTCCTCTCCTCGCTTCACTGGCTCCCCTTTCCCCAACGCAGCCTTCACAAACTCCTGGTGTTCATGTACAAATCCCTTCACAACCTGGCTCCCCCTTACCTCTCAGCCCTAGTCTCCTTACACACTCATGCAGGCACTCTCCACTCCTCCTCTACCCCCTCCCTCGTCTCCCCATCTCACCTAACCGCCTTCGTCCCTTCTCCCTAGCTGCCTCCAGTGCCTGGAACTCCCTCCCTGCCCACATCCACCTTGCCCCCTCCCTCCTTCAAATCCTTCCTCAAAACCCACCTCCTTCTCGCCGCCTTCCCAGATGCCTGTTAGAACTTTCCTTTCAATATTTGCTGACTCCGACCTAAACACAACCAAGCTAAGCACGTGCACCTGAGACTTCGCATCCACATGAGTGTAATTCATCCCTTGTCTCTCCCTATGTCCCCTCTCCTTGTCTCCCCCCTCTGTGTCTATTAGATTGTAAGCCGTAGGCAGGGACTGCATCTATCTTATTGTTCTGTAAAGCACCAGGTACACAGCTGGTGCTATACAAATGCTATTAATAAATAATAAAAATAATGATTATAATATACATGCCAGATCAGCAAATGAATTTAAAGTAATTGATGGCCCTGGTGGTCATTTTTGCACATGTGCAGACCCTTTATTTGCTAGTTTGAGGTTCCTGAAAATCTCATAGTAATCTTGAGATTCTCATGAGAATTTCAAGTTTTGCACGAGACTCTTGCGAGAAATTCGAGATGAAAAATCTCATCAAAAAGCCTATTTAGTCTCAACGAGATTTTTGAGAAGGACAATATTTTATTTCATCCCTACTCCAAACCCTATCCCCATCTGCCAAATGCTTGGCCAAAAAGAAAAGTCTTACATTGCCTCTGGAAAATGCTCAGGCTTTGATGAACCTCCAGGGAAAAAGAGTTCCACAATACTGGGACAGCCACCAAGAATGTCTCTTTGGATGCCCTCCGCTGATGCAGAGGATGTTCTTGGAGTGGTCAGAGCCACCTCTTGTGAACTTGGCCCGTGGCCATCAGGGAGATGTTAGGGCCGTTGCTGGTGGGAGTGTGGGAGTGGTCAATTCCTGCCTTCAGGAGAGCAGAGTGCCAAGCTTCCTCAAAGAGGCGGTGGTGCAGTCATTGCTCAAAAAACCATCACTTGACATGGACTCCCTTGCTAGCTATCGGCCAGTCTCTAACCTTCCCTTTTTAGGGAAGGTTACTGAACGGGTAGTGGCACGGCAGCTGCATCAGTTTTCTGGATGTCTCAGTCCAGCTTATGGCACTGAGACTGCACTTGTGGCTTTGGTCAATGACCTCCGCTGGGAATTGGATCAGGCTCAGTTGACCCTGCTGAATCTGTTAGATCTGTCTGCTGCTTTTGATACTGTTGACCATGAGATGTTGGTGACTCGCCTGCAGGACCCAGCCGGGGTGGGCAGGATTGTTCTGAAATGGTTCCATTCCTTCCTGGACAGGAGAACTCAGTGGGTGGTGCATGGCCATTGTTCTTCACCTCCCCGAGACCTCTCGTGTGGAGTACCACAAGGTTCCATCTTGTCCCCTCTCCTGTTCAATGTGTATAAACAGCTGTTGGGCAAGGTCGTGAGACAGTTTGGTGTCATCAATATGCTGACAACACCCAACTCTACCTCTCATTTTCATCTGACCCTGGCCCTGCAGCCTCAGTGTTCACTTAGTGTTTGGAGGCTGTGGGTGACTATATGAGGGCGAGCTCTCTGAAGCTAAATCCCGACAAGACGGAGGTGATGCTAGTGAATAAGGGTGGTGGGTGTGGTGTCCTGTCCTGTCATTGATGGAGTTCGCCCCCCACTGGCCCCCCAGGTTCGTAGTCTGGAAGTGTTCCTCAATCCCCAGCTCCACCTGGATATCCAGGTGAGGGCTGTGGTAAGGAGTGTGTTTCGTCAATTACATCTGGTGCAACGGCTTTGGCCATACGTCTCGGACTCCAACCTGGCCACTATTATCCATGCTTTCATCACCTCAAGACTAGACTATTGTAACACATTCGACATGGTGATGGTGCGAAGACTGCAGCTGGTGCAAAATGCGGTGGCCCATCTTCTGATGGGTTGCTATGAGCACATTACACCAGCGTCCCAAGCTCTGCACTGGCTGCCGATAGTCTTCCGGGGCTGATTCACAATGTTGGTGCTTACCTATAAGGCCCTACATGGCCTGGGCCCCACCTATCTGTGGGACTGCCTCACCCCCCTGGCTCTCGATTGGCCCCTGCTATCCACTGGGAGTGCCTTTCTTGAGGTTCCCTGGGTTGCTTGGGGGTCACTATGGAGAGGGCATTCGCAGTGGCCACACCTAGGCTGTGGAACTCCCTTCTGGCGGAGGCCTAGTTGGCCTCAGACCTCCCCTCCTTCTGACAACAATGTAAGACATGACTGTTCCACCAGGCTTTCAGTGAGGGAGATGGGTGAAGAGTGGAGGTTTGAGGGTTAGGGTAGTGGGTTTTTTTGTTTATTTCGTCTGACATCCCCCATTGTGGAATGTACTGTTTCATGTGTTTACGTATTTTGTATTTATTATATTTATATTGTATTTTTATACTTTTATATTTGTTAGTCACCCCGGGCTGCTTTGGCAGGAGAGGCGGAGCATAAATTATGTAAAATAAAATAAATACAGAGCTGACAGGCAAATGGTACATGCAAGAGGGTGCTCCCAGTTGACTGCAGGGATTGCGATGGAACATCAGGAAGGAGGCTGTATTTCAGAGAGGACCCAAGCCATTTAGAGTTATAACGATTGAAACCAGCACTGTGAATTGTGTCTGAAAAGCTATTGGTGGTAGCCAGTGCAGACCCTGGAGCACTTAGTAGGAGCCAGTTGCAACTTCCAAACAGTCATTAAGGGCAGCCCCCACACAGAACACATTACAATAGTCTAGCCTTTAGGTTTTAAAGGCATGAATGACAGTGACCACGGCCACTTTTAGACGAGACAAATTTTACGCATGATTGGTGAAAAACAGGCATGTCTTAATGCTCGTTTAAACACCTAAACCATTTTAAATGCACATTTGCCATGATAGTTTAAAAGCCAAAACTGTTTTGAATGTGGTTTTGTCTGATTCCAAACCGGATTTGAGCCCCTTTGATGACTGCGGGATGCCAAAACCGGTTTAAAAAAAATATGCATTATTTAAATCCACATTTACAAAGCCACATTAAAAGTGTCTCATCTAGAAGCGCCCCAAGTCTGTGTCTGATAGAAAAGGCCAATTTTTGTGCTAAGTACACATGAAGGGGGTTGAAAGAATCTACTATGTCACAATAGAAAAGTCACCATGGGGACTACTTCCTGGTTATGGATCAGGAATGTATGATTGCAGGGGTTTCTTTAAGGACGCAAGTGATGCTATAATCAAGGCTGCTGCCACCTTAACATTTCCATGATGTAGCCACCTTTTCAGGTGGCATTTAATGCTGCAAATTTTAAGTCACCAAGAAATACAGCACGCTGTTTCTATTAGCAGCAGGCACTGTGTTTATAACATTTTATTTTAATCGGTTTAGTTATTTTATAGCTACATTGAGTCAAAATGAAAGACTTTGGGTTTTGGCAGCTATAAAATATACACCGACGTATCACAAACATTTAGCAAATGTTCTTAAAGTATTTAAGCTTTATTAAAAACCACAGACAAAGAAGATCTCATTTTTCTGAAAAAGCCAGGGTAGAGGCATAGCATTCCGCAGTCCTTGGGCAACTACCCTTCAGCTGTCTCTGGACTAATTACAAACAGAAGTCACTTCAATGTTCCCTAGCAAACAGGAACACAACAGCTTACACAGACTATCTTAATCCCAGCATGTACTCAGGGAGTTAAGCTGATCCAGCTTCAGTCCTTTTTCTTACAAATAAGTATGCTTTCTCTGACTCATGAGAGTAGATTTAGTCAGTTTCATTTATTTATTTATATAGCACAAGAAGTGTGCATGATGGCCATGAATAAAAACAGGTCCTTACCCCAAGCAGCTTACAATATAGAAAGGGCAAGTGGGGGCGAGGAAGACATGGGGTGCAGCAACACAAGACAGAGGTACTTTGGGTAGCCTTACCCACTCTGGGCAGTGGGGCCACACGATGCAGTATATTGTGTGGCTGGCAGTCACTGCGTTCCCCTCCCCCGAGTCAGAGTGAGCAGCCGGCTGCTACGGTTCTTGTCCTTGGAAAAAGTCAGAGGATGCGAAGTGTAGAAGCTTTACCCCAAGCAGGGTAAGGCTGTTCAAGGTGGGGCAATTTATGTGATGGGACACGTTTGCCCCCACAACGTTTGGGCAAGATCGTGAGAGGGTTTGAAGTTCAATGTCATCAGTATGCTGATGACACCCAGCTGTACCTCTCATTTTCATCTGGCCCAGGACCAGCAGACTCCTGGCTGCAGTGGGGGGATTGGA
>QEPC01014254.1:7987248-8015847 GCA_003113815.1 Sphenodon punctatus | reverse complement strand
AGGCACTGGCTTAGAAGCCTGTGGCCCAATCAGAGCTCAATGGGACCTGACTGGACAGAGCGCACTCTTTGCCCAAACCTCTCAGATTTGGGCCGGGCTTCCAAGCTGCAAGATCCCTAGCTTCAATACTTGGCAGGGCCATGTCAGTAAGAGCCATGGGAATGCCTTAGCACCGCCCTTTTTCTGATAAAGTCCCACCCCCCCGACAGAACGTTGTGACATCATGGTGCTCCATGCTGGGGCAGGGCGAGGCTACCCAGACACATCAGGCCCCAGGCTCAGACGAGACCAGCTGTATCAGACTCGAACTCCAGTCAGGTCCAATGCAGTGGGTGTCAGGCCCAGTTTGTGCCCCAAGCAGGGCTCTACGCTGGCTGCAAGGAAGCTTTCATTACTAAACGTACCTGTTCTAGGACTAGAGAGAAACATCAATTCTTCAGCAGCATGGAGGAAAAGACACCACAGAGAACTGGATTCTATTCTTGCTGCAACTGGGCGACTGCTACTTCAGTCCTGTGTGACCGGAGCCAAGTGTCAACTCTCTGCAGCTAGATTTTCTCACATCTAAAATGGAAGCCAGTGTTTATTAACAGTGGGTTGTGAGTGTTGTGTAGGCAATACTCTAAGGACGCAGTCACACAATGCACTTACTGCACCTTGCTCACAGCCTTACACACTGGGCAGACTTACTACACAACGCAGCACATTGCATGCCTAGCACACACCAGATGTTCCCCTCCATTGCGTGGCGAGGCAGGCAGCAGGCTGCTATACACTGCATCCTCGAAGAAAGTCCGAGGACAGCGCATAGCAGTCTTACCCAAAATGGTAGCATGTGCACCTGGGCCCTGTCTGCCCTGCCGCACAAGATCCACTGTGAGGCTTTGAGCGGCAGGCATAGCTGCCCATCGCGGGCAGTCATGTCACAGCTGGGGGAAGGAGATGGGGCAGAGCTGGGTGCTCAGTTGTGTGGCCGCCCCAGCCATGGAGGAAGAGCCGACAGTGGCCCGCCCACCTGGCTGCACCGCTGGGGGCAGAGACGTGGCCATCTTCCCAGCTTCCCCATGCTGGCCCCGCAGCGTGGCGGCTGCACTTGCCCACCACAGGACTGCGCAGGGATCAGGCCCTCCACAGCTCCTGTGACTGCGCCCTAAATGCAAACAGACACCCACACACCTCAGCTTTAATCCAAAACCTACTGGAATATAGGAGAAGCTTTTAGTCTACTGGCTTTGGATCAGGCCCTTGATGATTTGGTCTTTTTTGGTTAAAAGAATTCTAGAACCATAAGGTGAAACCTGAGCAATGCTCAGTTAAACGCAACGGACATTTTGATGTTGGCTTCAATGGAGCCAGGATTTCTTCTGCTAGTATTATTAAACAATGCATCTTATCATTGCAATAGAAGCTAAGAGTAGAAAAAATCAATATCAAAAAACTCCCAACTCAGAGCTGTTAAAGGGACAGCTACCTAATGATACCATCGTATATATAACCTAACCCAATACTTGGCTATAGTAAATGATGATTAATGAAAACTCCCATGTCTAGTTATTACTCGGAATACTTACAAAACACCTCTAAAGATCATTATAGCAAAAGTAGTGATTTCTTCATCTTGTTGAAAACTAGGGCAGGTCCATTCCAAAATGTGTTGCAATGATGGCTCCTTTAAATGATATGTTAGTCATAAAGTACTGTATGTTTTACTGTAGTGGTTAGTCACTCCATATATATTTACTAGTGTAACTAAGCAGCAAGACTAGATTCAATTAGCTGTTGCAAGATGAAATTACAAAATGTGGCATATAAATTTGTTTTGTTTACATGGAAATTCACTGTTGGCAATGCTTTGCACAAAAGCGTAAATAATCAGAGTATTCTTCAACCAGGAGCAGTGTAGTCTGTGTGCCTGGGCCCTGTCCTATCTCTGCCTTTGTTTCAAGGGTCGATTCTGTGCAGTATTTATCAAAGCCACGTGGAAGTACTATACAGTCACTCCACTCTAAAGTGGCTATCCTTAGTCTTTATTAAGAGAAATGCTTCTGGCTGGGCTTGATTTTTTATTTTATTTTTTAAGTTACAAAGTCAAGTATGAGCTTTGTGGCTTTTATGGCAGTCTTCTAATGACTACTGGAAAATGTGGAAATCAAGCCAAGATTTCAATTGCTGTGCAGGTACATCAAGCAGAGCAGTTTCATTGCCTGGGAGCATACTTATGAAATGATGTTGCCCTGATTCGTAGCAACTGCATTTTCCTGGTAAATTCGGAATGCAACATTACACGAAGATTCTATTTGGTGCTAAGTGCCCTTGACTCATACTGAAATCAAGCAGGATTCTTCTTTTCCATATGCGCCTATTTGGCTATTATTATCCTGAACTAAGTACTAATACCAACCTCTAAAAGACATGACCAAAATTTGCAGCCATAGGCATCTAAAATTGTAAACCACCCCGAGCTGCTTTGCAAAAGGGGCATGGTATAAAATTGTATAATTAATACATAAATAAATAAATAAATAAAACACAGGATTCTAATAGTGTAATCCTTTAAGCATTCAGTGTAGGCACTAGTCCATAGTGCAGGTACTAGGGGCTAGAGTCTGTACTAAACAGGTAGAGGACTGTGATTAAAGTAGCCACATGAACAAAATCCTATATGAGGTAGCACCTGCACTGTCAGTCAGCATGGATGCAATCCCCTTGAAGGATCATGCCTCTGAACCCCCAGATAAGTAGCCTAATCTTTAGGGGCTCTGACCCTAGCAATGCAGGTGACCAGCACGGCTGAAAGTTAAAGCTATTTGTTTATGGATTTAAATACCAGGGCAATTAAGGTTGAAGATTTCATCCTAAGTAAAGCTCTTCATGGCCTTGCTCCCCCCTCTCTCAGCAGTCATTTCCTGCTACACTCCTGTCCAGGAGCTCTGCTCATCCTTTGCCACCACCCTTGCCTGCTCACAGTTCCCCTTCTCCTCAAAATGCATCCACCCCTTTTCCATGTCAGCCCCCTATACCTGGAACGCCCTCCCTGAACACATTTGCTCAGCTTCCTCCTTCCAAATCCCTCCTCAAAACCCACCTCTTCCGTAAAACTTTTCCTGGCTCCTCCTTCCCCACGCTGGCTTATCCTGAATCATCGTATCTTGAATCATCATAACATTAAATGAGTAACTACACCTTTTAACTAAGTCAAGTACGTGCACCCGAGACCTCACGAGTTCATGTATGTATCCTTGTCTCTTCCTCTGTTCTGTTTCCCCCCACCCCCTTCCTTGTCTCTCTCAGATTGTAAGCCCACTGAGGTAGGGACTGTCTCTCTTACAATTGTCAATGTGCCTGACACTTTTATGTCACTATATAAATGCTTACTAGTAAGTAAATGACTTTTCAAATATACATTTCTATCGATACCATTGGCAAATCACAAATAAAACAAGAATACTAAATATGCAGGGAGAAGGATGATAGCATGCTGGACTTGAAATAGGGAGCCCCGAGTTCAGAACCTGGTCTCACTTGGTGGCCTTGGGCAAGTCACTTCTATCTCAGCCTCAGGTTCCTAGCTGTAGCACAGAGTAACAAGCCTAGTAGCTACGCAGATGGCATATGGGGAGCTCAACAGGAGTACAAAGGCACCACACCACTGACTTACCATGCCACTGGAGTACCACTGAAACCAACCCACCCATCTATAACCATACCATCCATCCACTAATTGTTCTGCTGGTCTTCAAATCATTTAGATTGCTAAAATTGCTTTCTATGCTACAGGTCAATCTGCCTTCGTAGTCAGCGTTCCACAGAGTGTCCCCAAAGCACCATGAGGAGGTGCACATTTTCTTTTCATAAATCAGTGTGAAATAAGGAAACAATGCAGTTGGAGGAGGGTATTTTTAATGGCTGAAGTGGTTGAAGTCCAGGCTACATAGAGATTCCATGAAATTTCAGCAGAGGTATTTAGATGCTGATACAGGACCAATGAGCCACATCGGATTCTGCTTTTTAGACTCTAGTTCTGCAACCTTGCTTCATACATGCATGTTGCTAGACATTTGCCTATAAAAAACAGTCCCAGCTGCCTGTCCTGCAATCGGTTGCAAATGGGCATGAAATCAGTGATGTTCCACATAAGCACAGAAGCATACCCATATACAAGGCTGGAACCTTGGAACAGTCCTACAGAAAACTGAACTAAACTATCATAATTACGTTAGTTTAATTACCTTTCTATCTAAATCTAATGGTTTCTTTTACAGCCCACCCCTGTAAAGGCTGGATTGAGAGTTCCATTCACCTCAGTGAGCTACAGTTGGCCCTTTATTAATTATTTATTATTATTAAATAGTGCCAGCAGCATACTTGGTGCTTTATGATTGTTAAATATAGACAGGGTTCCTGTCCAGAGGGGTGTACAATCTAGGGGAGATGAGGGAGGGGAAACAAGGGATGGGAGAAATAGAGAGACAAAAACACATTCATGAAGTCAGTAGGTCGCAGTTCCACATGCCTAGTTTAGTTACACAGGAAAGAGGATTATTGGGTAAACCAGGAAGGGGATTAAGAGGATGAGGAGCTAGGGAAAGCCTGGTGGAAGAGCTAGGTTTTCAGGAGGGATCTGAAGGCTGGGAGGGAGGGAGGAAGGAAGTGGAGCCAATGTATTTGGGGGGGGGGAGGAGGAGGGGGAGTTCCAGGCGTTTGGGGCAGCAAGGGAGAAGGGGAAAATACATTCTGAGGAGCAGGGAAGTCGTGAGCAGGCAAGGGTGAAGGCAGAGGAGGAGCAGAGCTCCAGGACAGGAGTGTAGAGAGATAGGAGGGGGCAACTATGAAGAGCCTTGTAGGTAAAAACAAGATATATGACATTTTCAGGTTCAGAAAACACCACCATCACCACAAGAAAAATCCTTCACCATCTCAGCAGCTCATTCCAAGAGATTCCTCTTTATTTGCAATGGAATGCATATTGAAAAAATATGAAAAATAAATCACATCTCTCAGAGATCAGCTATGAGTCATATTTACACACTTTTTTGACAACACATTTCCGCTCACAACAGCTATAAAACATTTGATACATCACTACAGCTAATTTTCAGAAGCTGGTATTTGCATATCGTGAATTTGAAAGAAGAGGGGTTACTTCAGGATGTAACCATGATGACATTTGTTCTTCTTTCTTCTGAAAACTTACCTATGAGGTTACAGAATGAACCACAGCTTCATTTCCTTTCTGAATCCTGACGCTTCCTTACATGCAGGCTCATGCAATTTGCACCAATGTCTTCTACCAACACATAATGTGATCTCCCTATTCGCCACTATTCAGCTTAGTTTTGTTTCTAGGCACTATCGTTTATTTCATGTTAAACTCCATTCTACACTCCTTAGCTCTGCCCTTAAGGGGAAGGGGAGATAATGTAGCTACTTTTCTTAGGAAGCTGACTGTGTCACGGAGCTGTGGGTGAGTCCTTGAAGAATTACACCCATGGCCAGCTAGCACCCTGCCACTGGTCACCTGGAGCCCATGGAGGGGGTTAATTATTCCTGGTGGTGCCAGTTAGTCCAAGGGTACCAGATGTAGCAGCATATAATTCCCGTCCTGCCAAATGATGTCTGGAGCACTACATAAGCATAAAATACATGAATATAAACTCCATTTTAAAAAGGTAAGGAGGGAGGGCAGAATACATTGAGGGGAACCAACAATGGATCCTACAAGCACTTGAAGAACAGATAAGCCTTCAGGTGCTTTTTAAAGGTGAGGAGGAAAGGACCGAAGTGAACAGCCAGTGGGAGCGAGTTCCTCACGGATGGGGCCACCACAATGAAAGGTCCAATCGTCCACTGACTTAAGGTGCAAATGGCAGGATTCCCATACAGTGTGGGGTTTCTGAGCACATAACCATCAAGGTGAGGTTCCAGGTTTTGAACACAGTCAGAAAACAGAGGACTCCAGTTAGCTTTTTCCTGGACAGAAACCTCCCTCTCAACTAAGGGTTGAATTTCCTGGAGAACAGTTTGCCACCCAGAGAAGTTGTGGGCAGCCCCTAGCCTGTTTGGAGCTACACCAAGGCCTGCAGGTGGTGTGAGAGCCAATAGCCCAGCCTGGAGAGAGGACTCCATGAACCAGCAAGGCTGGCTCAGAAAGTGATAGCCTGAGGGCAGCCTTGTATAAAGAAAAGGCATGGCCCCTCTCACGTAGCTTTGGGGTTGGCTGAAGGAAGTGGCTGCCAGGGCACTGGAAAACCATAAGCTGATCCTTGGGAAGGCTGAGGGAGACAATGTTGGTCCCAGCTAGAGGGACCAGGGAGTCAGGCCAGAACCATTCCCCCTACCCCTGGAAAGGGAAATAAATTTACTTGGGATGAGGCCCAAGAAGAGGGAGCAGGAGAACACGGAGGCCTGCTGAGGACTAGGAAGCAATGGGAACCCAAGTAGGAGGGACCAGAGAGAGTTTGGTTATTGACCTAGTGTGGTTGCTTTGGTGGGGCAGGATTTGCTGAGTGTTAAGGCCAGGGGAGATGGTGATGGATGAAGGACCAAGGTCAGCCTTACCACAGGGAAGCCACCCTGGGTCTCAAAAACCACCCCGAGCCTCGCTATTTTCTCCCAGGGTGGTTTTCCCCAGGAGAACAAGAGCAGCTGGAAACAGCCATAGCAGACTGAGGCGGCAGTGAGCTGAGAGTCAGGGGTCCTACTCCCACAGCTAATTAGAGCTGAGCTACTTCCATTACAAAAGACTAACTATGTTGCTGTACCACAGAGTGTCTGGGACCTACTGTACCTAGTAGCAGCCATTTCTAATGAACATATATAAGACAGAAGATTCAAAAGCAACAAAACAACTTAGGAAAACAAACTTCATCAGAACTGAATGGGAATTGCGATCTAAAGTCCCTTAAGCACTTTCAAAAATCTCACCCATTGGTTACAGACAATATTTAAGTCTGTAATATTTAAGAACTGAACAGTGAAGATTGTTCAAGAGAAAAATAACCCATCCATAATAGAAGCTAATCTGAATTTTTGTTGATGTGGTTTTAAAAGTGCACCTAAGTGCTGTAGGTACTGAAATAGTACTTTCCTGGTAGGTGCAGACTATGTAAGGTGGCCAGCAGTTTCCCACCTCCCCATCTGCCGTTCCCAGCCATCATGCCTCAGTCCAGTTTAGAGGGAACTGTATTTAGGATGTAGAAAGATGTTCAGTCATACTCACTTAATACCTGGCCTTTCCACACAGACTACCAGTGAGGCTGCTAACTCCTTACTGGATTGTTCATTGTTTAAGCAGCCTTGTGAGAAGAAAGCCATTTGAAAATATAAATGAGTATTTTTAGTTTCATGATAAGGATATTTATTTTAAAAGTAAAGTACGTTTAGACTGTATTGTATTGTTTCAAGCTGGGACAAGCTAAAGAAATTCAAAGTGAAAGTGAACACTTAAAAATTCTGCCCCAGTGAAAGCAAAGGTTTGCCACTGGCTTCTGCGGAGCCAGGATTTCACCATTTGACCTAAATGCTTAGCAGTATAAGTTACTGACAACATCAGCCTTACTTCTGAAATTCCTGCTTTTTCCTGGTTTGAGTCAGAACATTAATATAATCCAAACATTTATTATTATTTTTAAATGCCCCTGCTGGTTTCCAAACCACTAATATTTCTAGGAAAAATAATAAAACTCATGGTTTAAAACCTGGTCCAAAGCCCATCAAAGTCACCAAGAGTCTTTCCACTGACTTTAGAAGGCGTTGGATGACACACTCAGAAGAAAAGGGTGGAAAGGACTCCATCCAGGACAACATGCCTGGGTTCACACATTGACATTCTTAAACCATCCCTAAGTCCATCCTTCTTTAAAAACATGGTTACTCTTTATCAGGCTAAGTACACATTTGGGAAGGTGAACTGCCTCTTAAAGTATATTTTAAAAGATAAACTGTAATTATTAACTGTTGAAAAAGGATGTTATGCTTTTGCCAAAAATCAGAATTTAGGCTCTTTTTCAAAGTAATGTTTGACACAGTATAGGGCAAGAGTTTTGAATGCACCACTACATGCATTATCCTTTCTTTTCTCTCTTTTTTTTTAAATCTAGTAAATTCAAGAATACCCTTCCAGTTGTATCATCTGGGAGTTTGTAGACTAATAATAAATCTATTGAAGAGGAAATGCAACTTACTGCCCTTGTAGGAAATATTTTAATTCTTGTCACCTTTCTTCCCCACCCCACTTCAAAATCTGGTGCAGAAGAGGGTCCAAAATGACAGGGTCCCCAAACTTTCATTAGCCTCAAAGTAATTATTAAAATAAGAATTATTTAATCTGCCAGAGACCCTGATCCTGTAAACACTTGTTTACAAACACACACATGTAGTTTCATAAAGTTCAGACTCAGATTTACATACCCTTCAGATCAGGGTCCAAAAAAATTCTTACTAGAAACAGGAGGTACTCAGAACCTTGCCAGATTGAGTCTCAGTATGTGAAGGGAGAAAGGAAATCAGTAGCTCCATACACTTGACATTTCTACGTTTCTGGTATCCAGTTGGGAAACAGAACCTCCTTATGCTGAACTACTTGGCATTTCAAAAAGTTGCATAATGAAGCGCCGCTTCACAAATGGTAAGTCTTAGACATGTCACTGGTTTACACTTGTGTCACTTGGAAAGAGCCACAGCAGTCTTCCTGCCAAGCTGTTCCACAGCTGAACCTTTGTATATTCTTAGAGATAAGAGGCTGCATGATGCTATCAGTTTTCAAGCAAAACTGCACATTTATTTCCAATGGAGAACCACACTAAGACCCCATTCAGCAAAGCACCCAAGTACATGTTTTGCCTTCTAGTGGCCACATACTGCTTCTTCTGAAGTCAACAGCCGAACCTGGTGATTTTAACAGAATCAAGAAGTTACCTCAAAAAGTACACCTAGTCTTGTTTTTCTAACCTCATAGCTTCATTATCTTAAGACAAAAAATCCCAACATCTCTCTCCAAGTCGGGTGATACAATAAAAGAAGCCAGCCTATCTTAGCAGAATGTTTTCATTTTATGAAAACTATGGATAAAATGGTCCATAAACACACACATGCCATAACGAAACTGTTTTGGGTAAATTGTTTGAGGACTGCAGCCCCAAAGACATTTGCAGAATGGACTTCCAACATGGGAGCTCATTTCAAAGCAACACATAAAATATATGTTTAAAAAATGGGATTAGGGTCACCCTCTTAGACACCTAGTTTATGGATAGAGCCTTAAGTTCAGATAAAGAAAAAAAAAATTAAAACGTCTCGGCTCCTATACTATTTCTAGAACATAAAAACAGGCAAGCACATAAAGCGGATATACATAATCTGACCGACACCATAACCCAAATAAGATACACTTACCAACTTTGCTTTTCTATGTAATAGGCAGATACTTTATATAGCGAGAACGTGTATCAGATTAAGTTTCTGCAGTTTAACTGAGTTGCATATGAGATACACTTCTCCATATGTATATTTAAACAGAATAACTCTGAAATAAAGTTTCAACCCATTGCCCTCCTAGAATGATTCATTCTCATTACCATATCTAAAGTATCCCACTGGAAATAACAAAACGATCTTGCAGAGATTAGAACTATTGTGAAGCAGTATACAAAAAACCATCTGACTTTCCCGTTGAAGTAAATCACTGTTTTCTCCAGCATCTCCACTCTCTCCAATGACTGCAATAGGTTTAGGGAGTTAATGTACACCTTGCATTCTGAGTCCCTTCTGCATAATGACCTACATTCAAAAATGTCTTACAAACAAGCCTTTAAAAAAAATAAATAATGCTAGAATAAAATACATTAAAATAAAATTACAGTACATCATGTGTCCCAGAAGGCCCATCATGCCAGACGATCCTCTCCAAGGGTAATAAATAATAGTCAAAGTCTACAGGACTTGAAATGTCCTTTCCTGCAGCAAGGGTGGAACTGTGCAGAAAACTAGCTGGCTTTGCAGGTGGCTGAACTGATTCTCTAGCTACCTGCTCTTGTTTGCCAAGTTTTTGATCAAATGAACAGAGACGTGTGCCATCTCACTTCTGGAAGTAATTCTTTAAATCAACCTGTAATAAAATAATAGAGACTGATCAGAAAGGAAAAAAAATATAAATCAAACGTACTCTGTACACAGGGAAACACTAAAATTGGTTTGATCGCTAACAAGGGGTCACCTCTTAATTTGTTTTACAGAAATCCAGTACTGCATACCACCAAAAGAGGCAGGTTCTCTGCTGGGAGGAATCCCTGGCCTGCAGCAACAGAGAGCATCAAGCAGAAATACACCGGAGACGGAGCGCAGGGGGAAGCACTATTTCCTAGAGCAGCCAGTTGCCTATCCTGCACAATAGCCACCACCAAAGCCCCAGCGGCTCAGAACTTTCTTCTCGTTTGCCAGTTCCCCCAGCCACCAGGGATTTCTAGCTGAAGGAGGAAGGAAGCCAAGGGGAGCCAGACAGTCACACAGGAAACAATCTGGGAGCGCTGCCCTAGCTAGAAAGTTGCAGCAATGGGATTTGGGGGGAGCTAGCATGGAGCTGAAGGACTAGGGGCTTCTGGAGCAGAGCGGAGGGAGGCTATCCAGGACCTGGCCCCCCTGCACCAGGGAAGGAAGAGTTGGGGCTGGTGTTGAGGGGCTGGTGTATCCGGTACCTGGGCTGGGCTGGGCGGCTATGCAGAGTTGGAGGCGCTCCGGAGGCGGTGGCCGTGCTGCTGCACCAGGTGCTGCTGCTTCTGCCGGGTGGACTTGACGGCCAGGATGGCCTGGCGGTTCTTGTACTGCACCATCTGCAGCGTGATCTCCGCGTTCCAGCCCTGCTCCTGCGGGCACCGAAAGTCGATCTCCTTGCCCTCGGCCATCACCACCGTGAAGTAGACGTACTTGCCCTTCCGCTCCACGCAGTCCACCGTCTTCATGTCGGAGAAGCGCAGCTCCTTGAGCTTGGCCGCCGCCGGCTCCACGCCAGGGGGAGCCGTCTGCTGGGCTGGCTCGCCGGGCGGCGGCGGCGGCTGCTTGGGGGGGATGAGGAGCAGCCCCTCCTCGGTGAGGATGCAGCGCTTCTTTTTCCAGAGCTGCAGCAAGCCATCGCTCCGCTTCTCCAGCACGCCCTCCTTCACCGCCTTGCAGCCGCTCTCCAGCATGATCGCTCGCCTCCCGACCCGACCCGACCCGTGCGGGGCAAGGGCGCCTGGCGCTGTGGCCGCAACAGCTGCCGTCAGTCAGTCACTCCGCCTGGCTGGCTACCTTCTTCAGGAGTCACTGAGGGGAGTTTCTTGCCTCCCTCTGCTTTTGCATGTGGCTTTCCCAGCCCAGAGTGACACCCAGCGGAAAAGGCGGCTCTTTCCAGCAGAGAGGCTTGGCGAGGGGAAGCCCGGCGGCTCCCACCAGCGCCGCAGGCATTTCTCACGCCCCCGGCGCACCGCCTTGCCTTCCAAATATGGGCTGTGTCCTGCCCGCTGCTCCAGCCGGGCGCCTCGGGTTGAATGGGAAATCAATCCTCCGGGGAAATCGGCTCACATTCCCTCGGACATAAATCACCCCGCTCTTTGCAGCCAGGGCGGGGGGCTAAATATTGTAAGCGCTCGTTCTCTTTTATTTGTAATTGGATACACTTCTCTATTATTTCTACAACGGCACTGGCGCACTTGATAATCAGTAGAAACTGGTGTGGGGAATTAAGTCAGAGCCTCCTTTGAAAACCTAGATCTCGCTGGATCCTGTACATCTTTGCAGAATCCGACCGTCTAACTACCTACGGCATACACATCTGCGCTAACTGAACAACACATTTCTAGAAACCACAGCAAAAGCAAAGCATGTAACCTCAGTCATCCTAATTTCCAACCACCCACACACAACAATCAAATCCCATCATCTAACTACAGATTACATCTCCCTGCACCGATGACACAATAAATATATAAATAAAATGGAATCCTGTGTATGCCAGCACCACAACGATGAAAAAACTGGACCCAACCCATGGATGCACAAGGATGCTAATTATTTTTACACCTGTCCCCAAAACTACCCTCTACAGCTCACCCCCCCCCCCCAAAAATAAATAAATAATAATGCTAGAACCGAGAGCATCTTGGCACTGCAGCAATGAAAAAATCCAGAGTAAAGAATGGATGTCAAGGAATGCACCCGATTCCATTGTTGTTGGGAGGGGAGGATGCACAGGTGTGTGTTCACAAATGTGGGTAGCCAGGGCCATCAGTCCACTAGAAATTGTAAGAGCTTAGGATGACCTCTTCAAAAAAGTTTGAAATATCTCTGGTCGCAAGCCGCCATCATAGCTACTGGCCTATGTTTCCATTCTGGGAGTACTCAATTGAAAGGTTAGGAGATTTATATATCTAACTTTTATATCTACTCATCTCCGTATCATTTAGTATGAGAAGCACAAAAGCCTGGTCTTCAATTGACAGAAAATGGCATTTTGGAGCTGTTGGCAGCCCCAAAGATTTCATTCTTCAGGTTTAGCTGAAATTGAATATTTGTAAATACATTAAAATGACTGGCTATTAGAGCATTATACATACTAATACTCTCACTAGTTCAAACACAAGTCCCGTTTAACTAACAATAGCAATGGGAAGAAACACTAAGGCAGGGATATGGACAGGACCCAACAACAGTAGGCCATGCTGTATTTTTCATATATTCCCTCCAGTTCACAAGAAGAGTTAAGGCTCTTGCAAATTCAATCATGCACTAAAAAGCATGGAAACTGCAAGTTAAGGCTCCTGTCTTAACGTCCGTGCCAGTTTAGCAGTAAAGACTGTACAGTGCTCACTTACAACTTGGGCAGAACCGGCCTCAGGCATGTGGCACATGTGCGGTGCGAGCTTGCCTGGGTGGGCGGCAGGCTGCAGCCAGCTTCTCCCCCCATAAATTCTTCTGCCTCCCCACCCTGGCTCCAATCCCCATCCCTCACCTGTCTCTGTCCTAGTAGTGCTGCTGCAGCAGGACACCGATTGGACTGGGAGATAAAGCTGTATGTTTCCAAACAGCTCCTCCTCATGTGAGTGACCAGAAGGTTACCACCTTGTAAAGAAGGTTCTTCAAGATGGCTCCCAACATTCTCACAACTGGGTTGTGCGCGCTCACCATATTCAAACAACAGACCACATAATGGTCTCAAGCACCTCTAGTATAAAAAGCACTCTTCCCCCTCAGAATGACAGTTCCTCCAACCCTTTCTATGAATGTAAGAAAATTCCATGTGGGGCTGGAAGGGTGGGTGTTGTGAGAATGTTCGCAGTCATCTTGAAGAACCTTGTTGACAAGGTAGCAACCTTCTGGTCCTCGAGTGGCTCCTCACAGACCATTTTTACATGGCTCCACCGGGTGCACGCCAGTGCATGGGCGGGGGGTGCACATGGCCGCACACGCATCCGCGCTCATCCACACCCATGGAGTAACCCAGTTTTCCCCAGTTGCTCTGTGCATGGGGACGAGTGGGGGGGGGGTGAGTGGGGTTGTGTGTTAAGTGCACGCATGTGCACCCCCACTCACCATGGGCACGTGCTCCACATCCTTCACATGGGGCTTCCCCACCCATGAGCACGCAGAAATTTGCATGTTCATGAATCATGGGTGGGAGAGGCCCGTGTAAAGAGGGCCACATTCTCACAACTGTCTTAATTATACTATCTTAGGTAGGAATTTAGGATGTAAAGTAATATCTATTCTATCTTGGAAAATCTGCAAATATGGTTCTGAGATTATTATGGCTGCTATTTCACTAACTCTTCCTAATGAAGTTATTGCTAACAGGAATACTGTCTTTAAACCCGCACCCCATAACCAGTTCGTTTGCGCTCCCCATATAATCAACTCACGCTGCCCAAGGGGCACAAATTAAATGGTTATGGGTGGGGGGCAGTGTGAATTGATTATAGGGGGGGGCACAAATGAACTGGTTATGTGGTGTGGGCAGCGTGAATTGATTATGGGGGCACAACTGAACTGGTTATACGTGTCTCTTTTCATGGCATAATGCGCTTACTAGCCTGGCTGCATTTTGGATGTCTTGTGTGTTTGATAGCGGCACCTCTGGACTGGTCGCACCGCATGCGTGCACAAGGCACAGGCGGCACCAGCAGCAAGAAGCAACAAGCCCTGGAGGCCAAACTCGTCCCCTTCCCCCCATAAGGCAGTGGACGCAGTCAGTCTCTCTGTGCCTGCCTCACTGCCTGCCCCTGCAGTGGAACCACTCCTGGCTGGGGAGGTGGGGGTGGGAAGCATTGGGAGACCATGCTTGTCTATGGCTGCCTTGGATGAGTACTAGGAAAGGCAGCCAAGGGGTGGCAAGCCTGAGAGGGGGGAGAAGCATGGGGGAGGCTATGCTTCTCCATGGCTGCTCGGAGGGGTGGAGAATGGGAATCCTTCCTGTCCAGAGGGACTAAATTTTATGTAAATTTACACATTTGCATAATTAGGTAGGGCCTAATTATGCAAATTAGGCCCCACACCAAGACTTTGAACATGGTCTCACAAACCCTGGGACCATCCCTGAACTTGGGCTCCATGCACCCACACTTTGCCTTAGTCTTTCAACCCCAATCTTTCTCTTTGGAGGCAACACTGAAGCTGTGGACAGAAGAGTGTGAGCTAGTCCCTCACCCCTCAGTTTCCTCTTTAAGAAAGAGAGAACTTAAGAGTTCTGGCACTCACCTCTTCTTCCCATCTAATCTACTTGGTCCCAGCCCTTTAACAGAGAACTCAGTACTCCTAGCTTCCAGCTTCTCCATCCCACTCTAATCCAGTAGGCTGCACTCGTTCACAGGCAACTCAATAGTCCTGGTTCCAAGCATGTTATCCTCTCCCCTGCTCTCAGCCTTGTAACAGACCACCCAGAAGTCCTGGGTCTAAGTCGCTCCTCTAACCCTGTAGTCCTCATTCCCCTCACAGAGAACTCAAAAGTCCTGGGAAATACAATGTTTGCCTGTATGTGTCATATGGAACAGAAGTAACCTCGCTCCCCACTACCTCTCTGCACTTATCACCCTCCATACTCCAGCCCGTGCACTTCGCTCCTCCTCTGTCCCTTCTCTCACCCTTCCACGCCTTCCCTGCTCCCCTAAGCGCCTTCGTCCCTTCTCACTTGCTGCCCCCCATGCCTGGAACTCCCTCCCTGTCCACATCCGCCTTGCACCCTCCCTTCATACCTTCAAAGCTCTCCTTAAAACTCACCTCTTTCGCTCTGCTCTGTCTGACTCTCTATCCTGCTGAGCCACTATTCCTATGCCTATGATCTGTTTACCCTTTTCCTTGCAACATGGACCTGCCTGCTGTCATTCTCATCGTAACCAAGCCAAGCACGTGTACTTGAGACCTCGCATCTTCATGAATGTTAGACCCCTTGTCTCTCCCTCTGTTCCCCTTCCTAAGTCTCTCCCCCAGCTCCTGTCTCTCAGATTGTAAGCCCTAGGGGCAGGGACCATGTCTATTTTATTACTTTGTAAAGTGCCAGGTACACTGCTGGCGCTATATAAATGTTTGTTAATAATAATAATAATAATAATAATGTGTGTGGAATGACAAAAACAACACAGGAGAGGAAATGGAACAACAGGGAGGGAGGTTATTGGGGGTCAGCTATGGTAAATGGGTAAAATTATAGGACTGTTTCCTCCAATATCAGTCTTCCAAATCAGTTATTTCCCTCAGAACCTTATTATTGTAACTATTTCTAATTGTTCCTGTCATTCCACCCGCTTACTTAATCCTGCACACTTTGTATTTTTACTGGTCATTCCAACCATTCCACTTACTGCAGCTGGTGCCCCTCTCATCATTTCACACCCTCTTGCCTTCCCTATGTACTCCCAAAGATGTAACTGTTTCTGTACTGTGAAAGTAACTGTACTTTCACAATCACTTAATTGGATGTTGGAATGACAATGGTATTTTTTTTAGAAATTGGCACTGCTGTTGCCTCCATTCCTTCCAATGGCCATTCCATTTTATTAATTTCAATGCATACCCAACTTAGTTTTAATTAAACATTTGTATACAACTCTACCCAGCTCCACTGTCGTCTGGGAGGGCAGTGGAGACTAGTGAGTAAGAGGGACCATTGTGAGCCATTAGTCAGCTATCCCATTTCCCACAACTGAAATGAAAGGATAGAGGGAAAGGAGGGGGTGAGGGGCCAGCTCACGCCCTCCTGTCCCCAACTTCAGTGTTGCAAAGAGGAAGAGTATTGGGGCTGAAAGACGAAGACAAGGTGTGGATGCAGGGAGCCTAATTTGTGAGCACAATATATGGGACTGCACAATGACTTTACATGGAAGTTAAGGCAGGAGCCTTAACTTTCATTTCCTATGCTTTTTAGTGCATGCTTGAATTTGCAAGAGCTGTAACTTTTGTAAACTGGAGGTTCTTAAATTATGGAATATCCAAGTTTTTTGTTAAATACAATGCAATGCTAGAAGTTAGAGACCCCCAATTCAAGGCCACCACTAGGTTTTACCCAATGCAGCTCAGGCACGTGGGAGATAGGTATGGGAAGGGTTTATGTTGGAAGGGCTGTGGTATGCAGGCGGATCTATTGCATTGTCACTGGGAATGTGTATATGTAAAGGCCTTTTGGAGTAAAATTTGGAAAATTTTGAATGAAGTAAACAAGGGAGTAGTCCCTTTCAGACCAGAAATAGGGATCCTAGGCTTGTATCCAGACAATAAAGCAATAAAGACACACCAGGCAGCAATGAGGACGCTTTGCCTGGCAGCTGTGAACATTATAATAACACATTGGAAGACGGAGGGTCCTTTACCTGTCAAAGAGTGGATCTGCCAAGTATGGCACCTATTCACGATGGACAAGATGATGGTGAACCTGCAGGACAAAAAGCTGGAAAAGGAGGAGAAAAATGAAAAAGCGAGAAAGAAGAAAAAAAATAAGTATGAGGCAAAGTGGTTTAACATACTAGAAGTCACTGAAGGAATAGAACTACCGAAGAATGACATTACGCTGTTGGTTGACCAATATACATATAAGACAGAAGGGTTGGAGTACCGCCTAACTTGGGAAATAGGAAAAAATTGAAGTATAAGTTTGATGACAATAAGATGTACAATGCTGTGAAATGTTAATAAAAGAGTTATAATTTGAAGGAAAAAAATACAATGCAATGGAGAAAATTTGTCCTGTTAGCGCAGTAGAATGTTGAGCAGCATAACCACTATGGGAGCAGAGCTCAGTGGAAGAACTGCTCCCTTCAGTTTAGAAGATTGTTACTTCCTTCAAATAGCAAGCAGGGCAAAGCTGGATTTTTACTGGTAGCTGCCTGCTTTATTAAGAATACAGCAACTTTGGTTTGGTTTAAGCATTGCAAACTTCCCAAAACTGCTCTCTATGATCTCTCTAGCTCATGGCTTGCACAGGAGTCTTTCACTCTACTTCCCTTGTCAGAGCTCTTTCCCTTGTACAACAGTGGCCATTCTGTTTTCTAGGACCTCCCCCTGTACATGGAGCCTAAGTTGTAAGTGAGCACAATATGCGAGACTCTACAATGTCTTTGCTGCTAACAAGGCATGGAACTTAAGGTAGGAGCCTTGTACAAGGTTCCCTGACTCTGCTGTGCTCATGTTCAGGACTCTCCACCTGGCATAATGTTGCCCATCTTGCAGCTCTCTCCCTGTACAAAGCTCCCTCACTCAGTTCTCTGTCCAGGGCTTCCTTGGCACAATTATGGCCATTATTCTGCAGCTCTCTGTCTCTACAAGACTCCCCACTAGGGGTGGGAAACCGGTAGAATCCGGTATCCGATAATGCCAGTATTGGGCATACCGGCATTATCGGATTCGACCCGGTAATCCGGACCCGGTACCGGATTTCGGGGTACCGGCTTTTTTTACATTGCAGCCATTTAAAAATGGCTGCAATGTAAAAAAGTTAAAGCCCCAGCAAAAAAGTTTTAAACAAAAAAAACCCTCCCCGAGTCCAGGCTGGTTCTAGGCCTTCCGGTGAAACCCGGAAGTTCCCCGGAAGGCCTACAGCGTCCTGACGCCGGCAGCCACAGCCGGCGCTGAGGCCTCCGGACTGCCCGCCGCCGGCGGAGCTCCCAAAGGTAAGCGAAGCGGCGTACTGTATGGGTGATCCCTGGGGGGGTGGGTGTTAAACACCCCCACCCCCCCCAGGGATTGGGTCATACTTACCCGCGGCTGCGGGGACGCCACGGCCGCTGGTGCTGGGGGGGGCCTCGCCTCTGGGTCACTCTCAGTCTCTTGCTCTATTTTTAAATCAAAAAGCCAGGCTGGGCAGGGTGGGTGGGGGGTGCCCCCCCTTCCACCCGCGCAGCCTGGGAGGGGGAGGGAATTAATATTTCATTGGTTTCAATGGGGACACAGCGCCCCATTGAAACCAATGAAATAAAACCGGTACCGGTTACCGGATTTAATCCGGGAATCCGGTTTTCTTAGAACCGGTAACTGGTAAATCCGGTAACGGGCCCGGGGTCCCACCACTACTCCCCACACTTTACTCCCCCTTGGATAGGGCTCCCTTTCTTGCACAACGCTGCCCACTCTACAGACCTCTGCCTGTACTGGGTTCCATATTCTGTATCCTCAATAAGGCTGCTCCCTGTAAAGTGCTCCCTTTGTGGAAGCTATTTACAGAGGCTCCGCCCCTACACTCCCCCCCTTAATTCCCCCCCCTTGTATATGCTCCTTCCCTCCCTGCTCCCCCATAGGATTTCTCTCCCTGGGCTGAGGCTCACTCAGAGTCCTCCCAAGGGGACTACACTTGCCACTGTGCCCCATAGGGCTGTTCTGCACAGAATCCCACCATCTCCCTGACCCCCTCCTGCAGAACATCCACTGTATTAGTTCAGAGCACCTGCTTGCCCCTCAATCCTTAGCGTAATTGGGAAAGTCGGAGGAAAAAGCGCCAAAAGATCGATTCCATCATGCCTGTAGCCTTCTGTCCCTGTCTCCGGGATAGACCTCTGCCCTCTTCCTGCACCTGGGACCATCCCAGGCAAACTCCAGCGCTCCAGCCCCAGCCATGCCGCAGCCCAGACACCCCACGTTTTTGGAGGAGGAAGGGCTGTCACTGAAATCCATGTGCTTTGTGGTTCTGGGCAGGTTTAGGGGGCAAGATCAGCCACCCCAAACATCACTGTGGGATTAGCTAGCTCTTGTTTAGCCATGTCAGTGTCTCTGGCCCCCAAGACGTGGTGTCTGCTGTGTGGGATCAGATCAGAAGGACCTTCAGCTTTCTCCCTTGCACAGGCCTTGCTCTTCTCCTCTCCCCACCAGATCAGCTCTAAACATGGCTGACCAGTCACTCACACTGCCGCATGGAAGGTGCAGTTCCCTCCCTTTCCCCAGCACTGATAGGCTCTAGCAAGCAGTGCCTGCTGGGAGTTGTAGTCCAGTATTCAAGACTGTTTGCTTTAAACAGTCTCTGCATTACACATAGAATGTTCACAAGCACTCCACACTCAGGATGGTCTCCATAGGCTAACATTGAATTTTCAAGATGTCATCACTTAAAAACTTCTAACCAGATTTACAAAAAGTAAACTACATGGCACCCCCTGGCAGCCTCCTTGAGTTTTTTAAAAGGCTTACACCTCCTCCCACCCAACACAAAACCCCTTTACCCTGCTGAGATCGAGACGATCTAACTTTTGAAAAAACGAGCTTTCAAAGCGCAGTTTTCAAATGGCGATATCTCAGCTGTTATTCAACCGATTTGGCTGAAATGTGGACAGCATGAACCACTTACTCCAGTGGTTCTTCACCACAAATTTCACAATCCTAACTTTAATCATGCTAATTGTATAGCAAATAGAATGTTGGAGCTTTATAATGGAGGGTGTAACACACTAACTATTAGAGTGCTCCCATACTCTAATAATGTACATTGCAGTGAATCACTGATGTTAGTTTTCTAAGAGCATGATCTTCTGGGCAGATAGCATGGTTACTAGCACTTAAGCATAGACACAAGCCCCCACTGAAGTGAACGGAACACGTGGCTACACAAAGTGCTAGCGCAGCACTATCTACTCAGATGACTGCATTTTCCATTTACCATTGTTTAAATTATCCCTAGTATAGCAAAGGTATGATGAAGTAAAATCCAGCTAGTGTGGAGGGTGTCATACAATGCGTTTGCTGCTAGCGCTGAAACAAATGTGTCATTTTGTATTTGCAAATATATTAATTAGGGGAGGAAGGGGATAAGACCAAACTGAAGACCCTGGCTGCCGGAGAGGACCACCAATAGTCCTGCTGCCTCTGCCAGGGCAGGAGGCTATCATCACTGCTGCTAGATCCCTGCACCCCACCCCCTGGGCTATCATCATCTGGTCTCTCCTGGTGGGGAGAGAGAAGACGACCTAATTTGGACACTGAGCTGCACAGCCTTGGCTGCCAGAAAGGACCTTATCAACAGTCCTGCTGCCTATAAAGATTGGCTGCCCTGCCTGGGGTGGAAGTCACTCTTGGGCAATGCTGTAGAATGTCAAAGAGTGCTCTTTGATGGTGGCAGAGGTTGGGTAGTTTATTCAATCGTGAGAAGCAGCCAGAATATAATTTATGTTTTAATGGAATTTTAAAAGATTGGTCTGGGAATGGTCAGGGAATTTGGAATTGCCGCGACCCCTAGTGAGAGCATGGGTACGGCCGGGGAAATGGGGACTCTCCTGGGTGAAAGATGGAGAAGTGGATTGGTGGTGGGGAACCCCTGTGTATGAGAGGTGCAGAAGTGGGGATGGGGACTGGTATACAATTTGAGGTGGGGGGCAGAGGGTTGTTTGGGGGTCTTATAGATTTGTAGTGATTATATTGTAAGCTGCCTTGAGTCCTCAGAGTAAGGCAGGGTGAAGTTTAAATAAATGGGTGAGATTCACATTTCTTTGCTTTCATTGGTTCAGTATTTCATTAACTACAGGATTTCATTTTCAGTTTTGTTCACTTTGTCAGTACAAGTCAGCAGTGCTGTTGCACAACTGTATGGTGTTTAATAGTGCTAAATAGTACTGCCAAGATGCACTACATACAAAAAACATAATACCAAAAGGTAGCAAAGAAATGATCTATATGAATATTAATTTCTGTAAATGAAATGGAAAGCAAATAGCACCATATCCACTTGGTTTCAACAGATACAAACATACCAAACTGAGTCATCAAATTCAATATTCATAAATACTTGTTTCAGCTGCTCTATTTGTTACCTATACCTGAAATCTCTTGTGTAGGGAAGGAGGTACCAGTAAGACCAACTTTGTTCTCAGTGAAACAGAAGTTATACATAATGAGTCCGATCCAGCTCCCATTGAAGTCAATGGATAAACTCCCATTGAATTGTGTGGAGCTGGATCACGCTCAATAGCTTGTACAAGAACCCAAATTAAAAATACGAACATATACAACCCTGAAACCCAGTGAAATTAAGTTCCAGCCATATAAGAAACATCGTAAAATGTGTCAATTGCAATTTATATAGTAATTCAACAATCACATTCAAAATAATTGTTAAACATTCATCAGTATCTTGTTCCTTACTTTCTTCATCTCTATCAAATAGGATGCCAGTGCAAACAAAATTGTAACAGAGCTCTGCTGAAGAAGCCAGATTTTTTTCTCAAAATAATCAAAACGTTGTAAAACATTGGTTTAATAATGGGAAGATGATATTTATTTCTAGGTGGCAAGTAGAAGGGGCATCTCCAAAAATAAGTGCACTATATCTTCTACCTCAGTACCGTTACAAGGGCAGCATCAGAAGGTACACAAATGTAAATCATTCTCCAAAGTAGCCCTGGAAAAACATGTTTTGTTCTCACTCCTTATCTTATGAGCTTTCACTCAACCTTTCTGATATTCGTTTTTGAGGATTCTTGCTAATTTTAAAATCATTTTAAACCTCAAAACAGGAATATAAATGACCAATATTACATGAGATGCATCCACTCATGTCCACGCAGGGTGCCGCCCATGATTGCCGTGACGGGTGAGTGGTTGCACAGAGCAACCAGGGAAAATGGAGGCCACTGCGTGTGGGGGCATGCGTGGAGAATGGGTGTGCGCTCATTTACACACACACACCCTGCAGTGGTGCACACACCCATTCCCCACGCAGCCACGGCCCATGTAAAAAGGGCCATAGTTTGTGCTAGATGTACAAATTCATTCTTTGCTATAGAACAGCGGCTCCCGAGGTGTGGGCTGGGATGCCAAGTGGGGTCATGCCATCTGCAGATGGGTTCACTATCTCATTGATACTATTTATATACTTTGCAAGTATTTTGTTGTTTTTCTGGGGCCATGGAATTCTATTTATTGTAACCTGCCCTGACCCTCTGGGATAGGGCGGGATAAACATTTCAACCAATAAATATTTGTATAAAAATTGCATCACAGGCAAGACTTCAGGAACCACTGCTATAAAGGTTTCCAATATAACAGTTCAACAGGCTTTCTGTATTAACCTCAGTTTGCAACCATATCAAATGACTGGGTGTATAATAGTGATCGAGATTCAGTGCACATTTTAAAAGAAATTTTCCAGTCGTGACACCTTCATATAGGACATTGGGCTTTAAGGAGGAAGCAGATTTATGATGATGCTTAGACAAAATGAATTTTTAGTTAGTGAGGAGATAATTTAAATGAGTAGCAAGTTATTTTCTTACTGTTTTGAGTTGAAGTTGGCTTAGACAGAGAACAATTATACAGATTTATGAGACACCTCAACTCTTCACTTCCTCCTAGAATTTCATAAAATGGTTTTGTGGTTCTAAAATGAAAGGAGAATTATATTTAAGTACCCCTGAGCAACCACTTGCTATTTTGGAAGTGTTACTATGTCGAAGTCTTGCTGAAATGTAATCCTGTCTGCATCATGTCCCCACTGACTTATGCTGCAACACAGCTTGTTGGCTGGACACCAAGATGTTGTTAAATGTCATAAGAGCTATAAAAAGCCATGTACCAAGTATAACGTGTAATTTCCGGTAGTCACTTCATTCTCCCAGCGTCAGATGAGTTTAGCTACAAAGGATTGTCGCCTACATTCCCTGACACCAATACTGATAGTAACACAATTTGATTAATATTCACTATGTGATTCAAATAAACTTGCAATTACCAGTTTATATTAAGTAGTAAACAAACTCATACAGCATTTTGGATTTCATGCTTCCTTCTCCTACTATTAGTTGGTCTTTTCTGAGAGGTGCTGAGCATCTCTGGTGAGGTGCTCTGCACCTTTGATTGACCCTTACAACATCAGGCATTTATTAATACAGTAATTCCTAGGCACAGAAATGTGGGCTGTGCTTTATCTAAGGTTCACTTTATAAATAGCTTATAAAAGGGTTAATGAATGATTAGCTGATACTTATTAAATGGGCCATCAGTTGTTGTAGGGCAATGGATTTCTTATCATCATCATTGATAACCCATGGCTCATGTCTATGTAGCACCTCTTTACATGACAGTTATTAAAGGAACCTTAATGCAAAGTATGATCAAAACCGGTTCAAGATTCCTTACACAATGTGGGAACTGTTAAAACCTGCAGGGAAAAGACTAGTTTGCATGATTATTTTAAAAAGAGAAGTAGGTGATTATATTTGAGTTATTTAATTTAACAGAAACCTCGAATCTCAAAGTGCTTGATGCTGTATTTTGGAGGTTTCAGAATCTAATCTTTTTCATCACATTTTATCCATATATTGTAATTTTAGTTCTTGGCAGGGTTGGATCCCGAATAGCAGAGACGGTGTGACTGCATAGGACCCCCAGTCCATGGTGGCTATGAATAAACTTGAAATGACAACACGAGTGTGAGAATAATTTGCATCATATACGGGCTGACATGGCCCTGGCCTGTGGAGGATTCACGACAGTTCAGGAGAGGGGAGGCGGCCCAGCACATGGGGCCAATGAATAAACTAGGAACAAAACAACACATGTAATATATAGAACTGAAACAAGTGCCTGCAAAAAATGGGTATACCTGGGAATTTTCTGGTACCCAAATCAAACTGAATATTTGGGGTATTTTTTTTTGTACCTGAACTGCTTTTTTGATTGGGTACCCAAAATACTGACAGCTGGTATACTTAAAATACCACAACTGGTATACCAAAAATCTGATTTTGTCCTGGATTTTGGGTGGAAATTTGGTATTTTGATTTGAATACCTGAAATGGTACCAGAAAATGTGGGTATTACCCACAGGTACCAAATCAGGTACTTGTTTCAGCTCTAATTATGGATCTGCAATGCTGGGAGCCTTGGCCCCTGAAAGGGGTATTAGGTTAATGAGTGTCAGTGTAACCTAGTAGATAAAGTATTGGATTTTGGACCTGGGAGATTATTAGAGTTCAATCCTGTCTTAGCCATGAACTCACTGGCCTTGGGCAATCCATTCTCTCTCAGCCTCAGTTCCCCATCTATAAAATGGGAATAATGACCTACCTCACAGGTCTGTTGTGAGGGTGAACTAGATAAGGATTATAAAGCACTCTGAACACTGGAAGTACTATATAAAGATTAATGATAATGGAACATTACAAATTAGTTGCAACATCGTTACCCTTTTTCTAATGGGCAAGTCAGTGTGTGTCTATCAAACATTCTATGTTAGTTCACCACCATTGCACAGGGCCTCAATTTTCCTGGGCCCAGTAATGATTTTTGGTCTCGCTGCCACAATTCCTATACATTTTCATTAAAAGCCTTGCACCGCAAAGTACTACTAGACACACTGGGGCTGATCCAGGGTGTGTGCGCTGTGCACACCTCATGTGTGCTTGACACACACACGCACTTGGCATGTACATGTGTGCAGTGTGCACACACTACATACACAGGCATGCATTGGATTACGGGCCATAGCTTTTAAACCTACAAGTATAGTATTCTATATTCATTCCAAACAAGACAACTTATTGTGTATTGCAGTTTATGGGGCACAACTCAAATATTACACGGATGTATTTTTTTAAATGGAAAGTTTGTTTCACTTTGAACTCAGGACCAGCAGTAACACAGTCCATTAAGGAAAAAATGAAAGTAAAACTATGTTGTAGAGATCTGGCAAGCACCCATGTCAAGACGTATAAAAAAAATAGCAAGTTCCCTCTACCAATGAGGCCTTGTCTAGTCTCGAGTTTTTACTTTTTGTGTAAACATTTATTGCTTACTAATTAATTAACTAAATTTTAATGTATAGTTTATAAGGTTTTTGTTGTATTGGTCCCAATCACAAATATGCAAGATGAGACAAAATGGTTAAGGCAATACCTTTTATTGGGCAATGTTTGTTGTTAAAAGCATGTAAGCTTTCACATTTCACACAGCTCTGAGATCTATTTAAGGAAGTGTTCTGTGTAGCTCAGAAGCTTGCAGATGGTAGGTGTGCTGACCAATAGAAGTTGGTCCAGTAAAAGATGGACTTCAGCTTTTTTGACAATCAAGCGCTAATGGACAATTACTCCTCGTTATGGTTCGTTCAGGAAATATGAAAAAAAAAACCAAAGGATCGTGAATTCTCTCTATTAGCAGTTAAATTTTTGATACTTAATATGCAGTTGATTAACGTTTGTCATAACATGACCAAAATTCTAGTCTAGAGAAGATCAAATTAGAAAAGGCGAAAGACTACCACCTAAAATAGAGAGCAGAGTATTTGAACACAGTAAAAAAATATTCTCCAAATCTGAAGGTTTACATGACACATCTTGTTTTCTTAAGACAAGAGTTAGAATTAGAGATTCTAGGAAATAAATCCCTCTTAATTCTTAAATTGTTTGAGCTGAACAAGGCATAGCATAAAATCACATAGAATGTCTCATTACAGTGGTGAACTAGATACTTTCAATCTGTTCTACTACGAGTCCAAACACCCATAATTGTGTTTTAATCACTAAGTCTACTAGCTCAGCTATAGTTTTACCATTAGATATGCAGGGAGTGTAATACATACCTCCTTTGCTAAGCTGTTGCAAAGTGTGAGGTAAAGCTGCCCCCTGGTGCCACATTTTAACACTGCTATATAGAAAAATTCTAAGGTTGCTTACCCATGTTACGAAGTATCACAATAGCTACAAAGTAATGTGAAATTGTGTAACAACTTGTGCATGCACCTTTAATCATTTGGCATGAAAATTACCGTGAGTTTCATCACGGATGTCAGGGCAGGGAAATCCACCTCTGACACATGAGTTTTGTATTATGTGAGATTTGAATGTGTGAATGGGGTGGGTTATTATTATTATTATTATAAGCATTTATATAGCGCCAGCGATGTACCTGGCACTTTACAAAAAATAAGATGGACATGGTCCCTGCCCGAGAGCTTACAATCTAAAGACAGGGGGAGGGGAGACAGGGAAGGGGGAACAGAGGGAAGAGACAAGGGATGCGACATTCATGAGGATGCAAGAGCTCAGGTACACGTTCTTGGCTTGGTTACAGTAAATTGGGAGTTTAGTTAGCAGGTGGGGAATAATCCTGGGTGGGGATGATTAGCAGGATTTCGGCGGGGCAGAGTGGAAGAGGTGGGTTTTGAGGAGGGATTTGAAGGAGTGGAGGGTGGGGGTAAGGCGGACAAAGGCAGGGAGGGAGTTCTTTCTTGCTGCCCCGCATGCCTGGAAGGGACGAAGGCGGTTGGGGGAGCAGGGGAGGCGTGGGAGAGTGAGGGAGGGGGTGGAAGAGGAGTGGAGTGCTCAAACAGGGGTTCGGAGGGAGATCAGGGTTCTGTATTACGGGAGATTGGATTGTGTACAGGGGGTGAATTATATGTGAATTTAACTTACATGAAAATTACAATGTGTGAATGGATCCTCTAATAGATCCCTTAAGGTCACATGACTTTGCAGGGGGGCAAAAACCAAAGAAAACAACATGGGCATGCAGCCCAGCAGGAATATTGTTATTGCTGGTTTTGTGCAGGATAGAATCCCACATGAAAATCAGCATGTGGGCAAGCAGCCTCTGTCTGATCCTGGATTATATGCAACATTCTAGGCTCACTCAGTTCATATTTTTTTTACATTTTCCTTTTTTGAAGAGGTTTCTGACAAGTGTTCACAGACATTGTTCCTGTATACACAAAGTTCCCTAACTCTGAAAAACTAAAGCTACTTTACCTGCAAAAAAGATGCACTCCATCACTCCACACCAATGAGTTATACCTGCACAGATCAAAATGGGAATCTTCTTTTAGCAGTTTATCCAGCACGCTCCATGGTCCCTCCTCTCGTATCTTGTGCTGTTGATGATAGGGTGCCTCCCTGATTGTTTATGTACCACATTGCTGGGGTGTTGTCAGTGGCCAGCTGTATTGTTTTTTCCTTGGATGTGCAGGAGAAAAGCCTTCAGAGCTAGCTTGATTGCTCTGAGCTTTAAAAAAACTGATATGGACGACATGATCCCAGCTGTTCCATAGGCCACTGACTTCCATGCCATTGCAATGTTCAACCCATCCACAAACTAGTAGCATTGTTGATAATTATAATCTGCAGCCAGTTCCCTTATCAGATTCTCTTCTACTGTGCACCAGCAAATTGTTTGTAGAATATTATGGTCGTGTATATGGTAAGTGGGTCTCGAGATGGTATGTATATGCACATGAGCCAGTGTTGGAAATGCTGTTTCGCATATAACACGATGTCTGGAGTAGAGGCCATGTGGCCTAGAATCTGTAGGAAGGTTTGTTCTCTCTGATGTGGATTGAGATTGTCTACGGAGTTTCAAGTTGTGAGGAACCTGTTGTATGGGAGGAATCTTCTATCCTCAAATGAGTTTAGGTCTGCACCTATGAACTGAATAGATTAGGAGGGTGTTAGGCAAGATTTTTCGAAGCTAACTAGGAATTCCAATTGTTGGAAGGAGATCTAAAACAGTCTACAAATCTCTGGTGTTTGTTCAGTACTTGAAACTATTAGCCAATAGTCTAAATAAGGAAAAACAGCAATGCCCTTCTTTCTAACGCAAACTGCTACAGGGGCAAGACACAGGGGCGGCTGGTGGCTTTTTAGTTTGGAGGGGCAGTAAGGCCGGCGAGCCAGTGGGTGGAGCCAGGGCAACAGTAGGCGGAGCCAGAGCAACGGTAGGCGGAGCCAGGGCAACGGTAGGCGGAGCCAGGGCACAACCCAGCAGCAAGGAGTTCCCAGGGTGAACATCAGAAGATGGAAGAAAACACAGTAGTCTAAAATGCACTTCAAGCTTAAAATGAACAACATATAAACCCCAAGCACAGGGAAACAGTGGCAAAACAGTGGCACAACCCAGCAGCACATCAAGCTTAAAATGAATAACGTATAAACCCCAAGCACAGGGAAACAGTGGCAAAACAGTGGCACAACCCAGCAGCACATCAAGCTTAAGATGAATAACATATAAACCCCAAGCACAGGAAAACACTGGCACAACCCAGCAGGAAGGAGTTCCCAGGGTTGACATCAGATGGAATCAGTCTGTTGCAGGGTGAGATGCAGGGTTGGGGTGGATTTGACACTGTCGGAGACAGGACACTGGGCTGGATGGAGCATTGGTCACTGACCCAGTCTGGCA
>QEPC01014254.1:7920434-7987148 GCA_003113815.1 Sphenodon punctatus | reverse complement strand
GGGTGGGTGTCTGTTGGGACTGTGGGGGGAGGGTGTGTTGGAGCTGTAGGGGGAAGGGATGGGTGTGTGGGGGGAAGGGGTGGGTTTGTTGGGGGCTGTGGGGGGAAGAGATGGGTGTGTGGGGGGAACTGGGGTAGGTGTCTGTTGGGGCTGTGCAGGGAAGGGGTGGGTTTGTTGGGGCTCAGGAGAGGTGGGATGCAGCAGATGGGGGGAAACAGGCTCAGCCTAGAGGGTGGGGGGGACCCCCCTCCACACCCATCCCCCCCAAGGGTGGGGAGGTCGGGTACAGGGTGGGGGAGGGAAGGGTAACTGCTTACCTGCTGGCCTGTCTCTCTGAATTTCCAGCAGCGGGAGCAGCAGCGCGCGGGAGTCTCTCTCTTGAGGGACATGAGGCAGTGAGGAAGCACGCATGCGCGCTGCTCCCCCTTCTTCTGTCCCCCGAACCAAGCTATCTCAGCAGGGCTGTCAGTGGGACCGCCCTGGCGAGATCTTCCATTGCGCCCATTGAGCGCAATGGAAGGCTGTAGCCCCTCCCTCCACAGCACGTCCCATACATGCTGTGGATGGAGTTCAGCCGCCCAAATTGCGTTTTCCATAGGAAAACGCTTTGAGTGGCTGATTTTTGAGCCTTCTGGGACCCAGAGTGGGTCCCAGAAGAGAAGTCAAGCCACAGCAGCCTCTGCCTTGCCTTTGCAATCAGAGCGGAGGCTGCTGCAGCGCTGTGGTCAGTTTCAGTGAAACGGACATGAACACAGCGCTGCAGCAGCCTCCGCTCTGAAGCAAAGGCAAGGCAGAGGCTGCTGCGGGCAGTGGGGAAGCAGGCAAGAGGAGCGGCGGTGAGTTTTCTGGGTTCTTGGCGCGGCACCTGGCGGGGCGCTTGGGGGGTCAGCGCCCCGAACGCCCTGGAAGGCGAGCCGCGCCTGGCAAGACATTTGGTAAAGACCCTTGGGTCAGTAGAGAGGCCAAAGGGAAGGACCATACATTGATAGTGATTCCCATTGGAGATTCTCAGGTACTTTGTATGGGATGGGCAAATGTTAATGTGGAAATATCCATCCGGTAAATAGAGAGCTGCAAACCATACAGGTGGGTATGAATGCGTGTTTTGCAGGAGCACACACATGCTTCCCACGGCAGTCACATGGGTGGCACCCACTCATGCCCACACAACAGATCTGCATGGGCATGAGTGGGCCCATCTCATGTTAGAAAGGCCTAAAAAGTACTTTCAATAAAAATCTTTTCCCAAACATTTTGGAGGGACCTTCTTTATGGCTCTGAGAGGAGGATTTGTACCTGCTGTGTCAATATTGCCTTGTAAGATGAAGAGGGACAGGGAAGGGATTTTAAGGTGAAAAAGATTTGATGGGGTAGCCTCTGGCTATGATCTCCAGAACACATTTGTCTGAGATAATGGAAGACCAAATATTAAAATGAAAGGGAAGCCTGAATTAAAAGTGGTGAAATTTGGGAACATGGCTCTCTAAGTAAAGGTTAAACCTGAGACCTGTTTCATTGAGTTGGTGGATGAGTTAAGAGGATCGTCTCCTCTCTCTGTTTCGGTTTAAAGGATCTTCTTGTCGGAGTGCGGAGTGGAAACGGGCAAGTATTTTCTTGGGGACCCGTTTCATTTTTGTTATTAAAATACTTTAGTTCTGGTTTCCATTATTGAGAATTTTTGTTTTCTATTAGTTTCAATGAGAAAAGGAAAATTTGGAGAGTTACCTGGTGACTTTTCCTTTTTGTCTGTGCTGCAGGCAGTCTGGTGCCGGGTATAGCTCCTCTCCCCAGAGATAGAAGACAGGATCCAAGGCCTTGGATTGGCAGCCTGAGTATGGGGGAGGAGCCACTCTGGCTTTGCTGCCCAGAACTGTGACTGGCAAAGCTTAAAAAAATGATAATTAACACTTATTCCAATTATACCAAAAATGTCAAACAACAGCTCAAGAGCAAAGCTGAGGAAAAACTAATATAGGAACTTTTAATCATACAAGACTAGGACTAATCAAAGAGAACCCGAGAACCAGCAGTGTCAAACTGGCCGTCAAGGAGTCCAGGTGCGACCCCGCCGTGAATACTGCATGAGCTGGACAAAAAGCATCAAAGTTAAGGAGATAAAAAGCAATGGGTGGGTCGAACTGCCTGCCTGCGGCACAGACATGAAGGAAACCTTACCAGGCAAGTCTCCAAATATTCCTTTCTCTGTCTGTGCCGCAGGCAGACAGTCCTGTGCTTGAATGTACCCAAAGTAGTACTCCTGAGAATCCACCAACTAGGGCGGGCAATAAGATTTATCAAGTTCTCCTTCACCTTGTCTGTCCGAGGAGTTCATGCCAGGACTCTCTGGAGCACCATGTGCCAATATTTGTAAGGCAGCATGTTGGTCATCTGACCACCTTCACACGTCATCACAATGTGTTAATATGGACAATAGGGATGGGCGAACGCAGTTCAGAAGTTCAGCCCGTCCAAACATCCGAACTGAACGTTCGAACTTCCGAACAATTCGGAAAAGTTCGGATGAGCTCAGGAGTGGGAAAAACGTGACTGGAAGGTGGAGGCAGCTGAGAAGCAGACTTCCTGGCACCAGGGGTGGTTTCAGGGCCAAAAATACCGATACAGAAAATCATTTGGTTTCAGTACCGATAGTACTTTTTGAATGTTCGGCTGAACCGAACTCCATCAAACTGAACAGTCGAACCCGAACTTGGGTTTCGAACTGAACAACTGAACGTCCAAATATCCAAACGGCATTCTGTTCGCCCATCCCCAATGACCAACATGGCACTTTAGAAATATGGTCTGTTGTGGCCCCCTGAAGCAAAGTCGTAATGGCAGCCGCAATACAAAGGAACTGACACACCTACACTGCCTGTAGCTGTGACACCGCCTGTTGCCCAGCTGAAGTATAAGCTAGAGAAATACATCGGGGAGACAAACAACCCCTTGGAGATGGCTTCCTCCTTGTTTGGGGAGGGGGGCTTCTATATGCTTCCCCCCCAATTCCTTTGATTGGAAGAGTGCTACAGAAAAACTACAAGGACATGCGCACAATAATACTAATTGCCCCAGACTGGCCAAGGCATTGGTATTCAGATGTGATGCAAATAGCAGACAATGACCAAATACCCACGAGAGGGGCTGTATGGACAGCTATGCCCAAGGAAAGGCTCAGAGTCAGGTCCATCCAGTGGGTTACGTGGTTCCTCACTACCCCTCACATTTAATGAAAATAGACCCAGAGGTCATCTGGGTCAACTAGACCCAGAGGTCATCTGGGTCAACTAGACCCAGAGGTCATCTGGGTCAACTAGACCCAGAGGTCATAGAAAGCGACCTAAAGCCATCTACCTTGTGCACATACAAGCACAAATAGCATCGCTCCAAGGCATGGCTACGCACCCACAACCTACCAATAGCCAAAACAATAGAAGTAGATTGAACTATTTAATGTTCCTTTCCAGGTCAGGGCTACACCCTTCATTTGTGAGGGTACACCTTGCTTTCGTAGCATGTCATATAGGGAGTCTAGAGGGCTATACCCTATTTGCCCATCTTCTAATGAAGTGGTTCTTAAAACGTTTGGCTAATAAAAGCCCAGTGCGACAGACCCCGATGGCAGCATGGGACCATAACATGGTTCTAACAGGTTTAATGCACCCTCCATTTGAACCAGCAAGGTCCACTTCCCTTTACCATCTCACACTGAAGACAGTATTTTTAATGGTCATAACCTCCATCAGACAAGTTAGCAAAAGAGCCGTCATCATCATAACTCCACCATATATGCCGATACATGCTGACAAGAGGATTACCACCCTACACCCAGCATTCATACCAAAAATCAACATGGAATACCACTGCACGCAACAAATAGTTTTGCCAGTATTCAAACCAAAACTATACATCACAGAGTTGCAGATAACTCCATGCACTGGATGTTCGCAGGATTCTGTTGTATTACCTTAACAGGACACCTGTCCTACGTAAGACAAACTATCTTTTTGTATCATACTCAGAGCATGCCGGAAGATACAAAGCATCTCCACAGACTTTAAGCCGGTGGCTAGTTAACTGTATACAACCAGCTTACGTCTCTCAGGGCCTAGATATTTCACAAGGGTTACAGGCACATTTAGATAGGGCCATGGGGCCTAATGTAGCCGCACTACATCAGGTATCAGCAAAACATATTTGTAATGCTGCAGTGTGATCTTCCCTACACACATTCACATCGCATTATGCTTTGCATTTGCAATCACAGGAGGATATTTCGTTGAGTACAGCAGTCTTCAATTCTGTAACAGATCTTTTCATCCAATAAAGTTACCAAGTGTTACACGCAACAGGTCTTGAAGCCTAACTTAAAACAAACAAACAAAAATGATAAAAGAAAACACTCACCAACCTTCAAAAAACAGCTTGGGAATCACCCATTAGTGAGAATTACAGACCCACTTGAAGGAGAAGAGGAAGTTACTTACCTCTAACTGAGGTTCTTCGAGATGGCTCCATATATTCTCACAATGCCCTCCCCTTCCTACTAGGGATGAGTAAACACGGTTCGGAAGTTCGGCTCGAACTTGGCCTGTTCCGACGACCGAACCCGAATCCGAACAACAACTGACTGAACCGAATTAGATCCGAACGTCGAAACGACTGAACAGTTCAGATCGCGTTCGGGTGGCAAAAATGTGTCACTGGAAGGCAAAACGTGACAGGGAGGGGGAGTCAGCTGAAGAGCAGACTTCCAGGCACCAGGGGGGAGAGGCTTGGAGTAGCAGCCAGCCTGCCCAATCCCCATCCCTTTTTGCCTCAGACCACTAGCTTCGCAGTCTGCGATTGGCCATGGACTAGACTGCATGGAGCCAATAGGGATTGCGGTGAGGCAGACGCAGCAAGGAACAAAACTGATTGCCTCCCCCCTTCCCAACACCTTCTAGCTAGTCACTGTTCCTCAACATCAAGCGTTTCAGAAAGCTCCCTCTCTCCCAGAAGTTTTTGTTCCTTCCTATTTTTAATCCATTGCCATCCTCCTCCTGTTTCACCCATCCAACCCATTTACCTCCATATTATCATTTATTTAGATTATATTAGATAGATTTAGGTGTTATTTTTTGTTTTTACCCCTCCCTGTGTTCAATCTTCCTTCCTCCCTCCCCCCTCCATTGAATCCTTTCCCTCTCCCTCTTATTCCATCCCTGATTCCCTTCCCCTGTTTTAAGTTTTGGATTTATTTAGAGTAGGATTATTATTAGATTGATTTTCATTTCAGTTTTGTACCCCTCCCTGTGTTCTTTGTGTTTCCCCCTGTGTAATATTGTATATATAGATAGATAGTTATTAGATAGATAGTTACTAGATAGATATACATAGTAGTTAGCTTAGTTATAGAGATAGATAGAGATACAGTGTGTTTGTAGGACAAGGCCTTTGTAGTTAATTATTAGGATATTCCATTTAGTTCAATAGGTTTTAGAATAGTTAATAGCAGTTAGATTTAGTGTAGAGATAGATAGATATAAAAAAAGAAACAGCCACTCCAGCCCCAGGACCCACCGTCAGGGTTCTGGGGCCTACATTACTGGCAGGGAGGGCTGTGGCCAATATGTATCTAGAAGCTGCCACTCTAGCCCCAGGACCCACCGTCATGGGTCTGGGGCCATCATTTCTTGCACAGAGAGCCTTTTTCTGAATGGGCGAACCAAACCTAACATGACCAAACCGAACAGGCGAACCCAAACGCAGCGACCAGACCGAACGGGCGAACCTGAACCACGATCTGTTCACCCATCGCTACTTTCTACCCCACGAGAGCATTCATGGGTTGGAAGGAACTGAAGGACAAGGAATAAGTCACTCCCTATATATATATACGTAGCCGCGAGGTGGGAGTACGAGGTGCATTCAGAGAGTGATTGACAGCTGGGGACACCAGAGTAGCACGAGAGCAGAGCTCACAAGCCTATTAGTGAGAATTACGGAGTCACTCGAAGGAGAATTTAAATTAAGTTTGCACACGCATTTCCAGCTGTAATATGTTTTCCATCCAATGTGCATGAAATTTGTATTTTGTGCTCCTTATTCAAGGAACTGTCTCAGGGGCGTAGCTAGCTTGGGATGGACCCAGGGACAAGAAATGTCTGTGGGCGCCCCTGCCTCTTTTTTCCTGCCAGTGGTAAAGCTGCCAACCGGCCTAGAAGCGCCTCCCAGCTCAGCCGGTCTAAGGGTGCTGAGCTACTGGTGCTCATACTTACTTGCTCTCTGCAGTGTCTGTGGTGTGCTGCTGGTGGCCTGCTGCTGGGCCCATCCGTCTTCTGGGCCAGCATCGAGCTGGTCCCATGGTGCACTCTGTCCCTCACAGCTCGCTGCCCGCACGCTGGGGACAAGTGCAGCCAGCAGCAGCAGTACCATTGCTGCCCCGGCCCACCTGACTAGCCCTAGAGGCTAGTCAGGCAGGCTGGGCCAGCTCAATGCGTGGAGCGCCGGAGCGGGAAGGTGCCCAGCGGCAGTTCCACTCAGTTACCGAGAGGAGCAGCTACCGGGCACCTTCCTGCTCAGGCTGGACCTCCCTAGAGCCAGCCCTGCCAGGACCAGGTCCGGACTGATGGGAAGGACGCCTCCTTCACGACAGGGTGCTGGGGGTGTGAGCCGAGCCATGAGGCTTGTGAGTGTGACCTGGCCTGACACAGACTGCTGCATGGGGCCCCTCTCCGATCCACGGTTGCAACGCAGCCAGGGAGAAGGAAGGGACCCACTCAGCAGCCAGAAAGCTCCCCAGCCAGATCAGGTGGCAATTTAAAAGAAAGGGGGAAAAAAAAGAGGGGGGGGGTGTGGCTTAGCTACCTTGGATATTGGGCCCCCAGCCAGTACGGGCCCTGGGATGAATGTCCATTTGTCCAATAGTAGCTACGCCCCTGGATTGTCTCTGCCAAATCTCAGAAAGATTGGATAAAGGGTCCTGATTTTATAAGCAATGTAATCAACTTCATGGTTTGCACACACATTTCCAGCTGTTACATCTGTTTCCCATCCAATTTGGACAGGTTGTTCCCCTCACCAAAGGGATCATCCCTGCCAAGTTTCAAAAACATTGGATAAAGTGTCCCAATTTTATAAGCAATGGAAGTTTGTGATTTATAAGTTGTGAATTTCCTTAAATCAACTGCAGGTGTTGCCTGTGTTTAAGTTATAACGGTTTTGCTAGATGGAGAGATGATCTTTTTGGAGCATTTGTAGAGGGTGAAGACAGGAGGTGGGCAGAGCAGGAGGAGGAGCAGGTCCTCTTCAGAATGAATGCAGTACTGCTGGGGCCAAGCCAGAGTGGAACCACCACTTAACATGTCTTTCATACAGAAATTTAATAGTGATCACTCTCTTGATTCCTTCAGTCAAGTCTTAATAAAAATGTTGAACAGCACTGGTTCCAGACCCTACTCCTGTGGACTGCCTTCTAATCAGACATTAACCCATTAATAACTAGTTCACTGGTCACAAGCAAGGAGTAGTAGAGTATTTACCCACCTTATAATTGTTCCATCTAAACCACATTTCTGCTACTTTTAAAAAGGATATTATGTAGAACGTGAAAAGTCTTACTGAAATCCACATTATAGCTACTGCATCCCCCCCCCCGAAACCCGTTATCCTGTCAAAGGAGATTAAGTTGGTTTGGCATGATTTCAAGAGAGCCACAAGGAGCCTGGAGCATTACTTGCAGAAGAGAGCAGTGTTTTTCTTCAGAGCTGTAGAGTTGCTGAAACACCAAGAATTGTCCCTATATCTCATGCTGACCTATATAATATGGGTATGCTTTTATACCAACATTGAATACTACCTACCTTTGCCATGAGCCTCTTGCTCACAATGTGTAGCCCAATGGGGTTTGCCATTAGTATCCCTATCCTAGGATAGTAGGGTTTTCTGGAATTTGATCCCAAGTATCCTCCCTGATAGATATTTGTCTCTATCTATCTCATAGGGCTGAAGCCTGTATCCTTGCATCTGCATTTTTTGTCTTTTATTGATATATTGTGTTCTCTGCCCAGCTTAAGCCATCACATAAGACCCCAGCATAGACAAGTCAGAGTGGCAATCTGGAGCTCGGCTGTGGATGCCTCAAACCACCTTGTAAAGCTGGTTTCTATGTCTTTGAGACAGCAGTCCCCTTCAGAGAAGCCTGGCCAGGGAATCCTCCTGTGATGAATTTGCGGATTCTGTCTCTTGTTTCTTTTAGGACCAAGGCTTTTTGTATCTCCCTGAATAGGCCTTCTTCTAACCAGATGAGAGATTCCCTATCTTGGTCCTTATCCATTTCATATGGAGATTCTGGTAACTGAACTTCCTCCAAAAGATTAAGGAACTTCTGAAACACTAACTGGAAACCTTGATCCTCATTTTGTTCGTCTGAATCCTCCCCCTCTCAGAGTCCTCATAAGGGCAGAGCTTGTCTTCAGAAGATTTTTTTTGCTCTTTGGGAGGTTAAGGGGTAGTTGGAGTCAGATATTAGTGCCCCTAATATCTCAGATGATTCCCCTTTCAAGTCCACTCCTGAGCTCTCCAGAAACTCCAGTAATTTTCTTTTGTTTTGGGGGGGGATGGGTGTTTTCCCTTGCTTGCTACCTTGGAGTATCCCTTAAACATCAAGTAATTTCCCTTATGTGGTTTAATGTTTTGGGGGAGGGGGGAAGAGACGAGAGAGAAGAGTGCTCTATTGCAGGGCTCAGTATTGAGGTCCTGTTTGTGGAGCTTGTTTAAAGACTCCAGGATTTTACTTAACACCTACATCTGGGCCTCTGTCATGGGGTTTCCCTGGGAAGGGGGCTGCTCTGCAGAATTGGCAGGCAACACCATCTTCATGCTATCTTCTACTTTTGCTTTCCTTTCTGGTCTGCACCATTTTGGCACATGAACAATCATAGGCAGAAGGATGGTTTGCTACAGTATTTTCCACTGCCCTTTGCCTCGTGAGGGACTACTCCCCCCCCCCTCCATATCTCCAGGGGAAGCCTGATGCAGAGCAGGTAGCTGCAGGGAGGAGGAGCTGGGGCACTGGTACCACAGGGACATCATTTGGTTTGTTGATTCCATTTCTGTGAAGATTAAGCTACTGTGCCCAAGGAGATCTGCTCCTGCTTGTCACCGAGACAGATATACTGGAGGTGCAGAGATTAAATCCCTAGTATGTGTACTCCAAAAAATGTAAGCCTGGCTCCTGCTGGCTTGAGTGTGGATATGTTCTCCATCATGAACATGGATGTCCAGGAGGTTCCCTTGGAGAACCACTGAGTGGAAGTTAAACATTTTACAATGAAGAGGATTCAAATATTAGGAGGAAAACAAGGCAGGCAGAAGCTCGTCTCAATGTCTTCATAACCAAGGCTGGCTATATGTTTTAGAAAGGAATAAAAAAAAGTTCTATTTAACTTTTATCAATAAAAAACAGAGCAAATTCAATGGCATGGTCAGACTATGAATTTTAAAAAGTGACCTATGAATGAAATTATATTGCATAAAGATAGATCGAGTGTCAAATGAAGATAGGTAAACGTCTGCTGCAATGCCTGGCTGAATTTGCACAGCTATAAAAGTCAGTCTACTAAGATCTTCACTTCATCCCTGGCTGTCTCAATATAGAAATAATACTTGGGCCTCTTAGCTTCTGGACAGAGACATGGTTCCAAAGTCATCAAAAAGTTTGTACTCAGACTGACCCAAGTTTTCTGGGTTCATGAAAATGAAGATGAGTTTCCAAGTTTGAGAAATGTCATCTCATTAAGGGCATATTTTCTTTACCCATTTAATTACTTTTGGGGCTTAACACACATTTCTAGTCCTATAGGACAATTTAAACATAAGCCAGAAGAGTGACTTTTCAAAGGAAGCCTCCATCAATCTTCTAGAAAGTTCACTGTCAAAAGAGTGAAATTACTAGATGTGTGACCATCATCTGAAAAGCAGTTAATTACCCTAATGCCATTGTATACAAATTGCAGCCGATGAAATATACAAACTTCACTGTAACAAGCACTTTTTAAAATGAACCAGTTTAAAACCAAATCTCAGCTTAAATGTTGATCAGTGTAAGCATATCTTCATTATTTTTATGCAGCCAATTTCCAAATCCTATTATAGTGATTACCTAGATATTTCCTATTCACTGAGTTTTCCCTCATTATTTCCAAAAGGGAAAATGCAGTGAATGCAGGTCCCTGGAAATAATGAACTTTTCCCCAGGTCCTACAGGGGTTTGTAAGTTGTATGAGTAAATGAAAGTAATATAAATTTTCTCTTCACTTAAGAATGAGAAGTTTGAAAGGCTTGTCCAGAAAAGCAAATTGTGCATGCTAACTTAAAATGCAGTATGGTGGTAATAGTTTGCTTATCAAAGTTCTACAAAATTATTATGCCAACAGTAAAAGAGGTTTGCAACACAAAAGCAATGCATCAGCTTACACATGTAGAGTATGCAGCATAATAAAACAAGACTAATTTCTGAAAATACTAGGTTTTATTCACACCCCAGTGGTAAACAATAACCTTAATATGATAGACTAAGTTTCTTTTAGATCACTGTCACATAAAATACAAAAACCCATAGCATAAACAAGCAGACAGATATGAACGTTTAATGTGGTTTTGTTGGAAATTAATGAATTATACTAGTCTTCTCAAGTAGTCAAAGATGCATTCATCTCCTAATTAGTACAAGTCACTGCCATTTCTATAACAAAGTAATGAAGGCACAACTAGTGCAAGCAGACTTAAACCCATTCGAACTACTGGGCTGAAAAATACTTTGGTTGGTTCTTCAGGAGAGGATCTTCTCTGAACAAATATTGGTCTCCGTTAACAGTTCTGATAATCTTCACAGATGCACTCTAATAGCTACATGACGAAAGACTTCACAAGAACCAAACTATGTAGCAATGAATTAACATTCATGCTTTAGGGGATTTACTGCATTCTACATATTGGCAGAAAAGTATACTATTAAAATGCTAGGTAGAATGAACCTACATTTTAAACTGGTTCTGTCTGAATTTATTTTAACAAATTGTTTACTTAATTCTACCAAGAAGATACAAAAACATAAGGCTGTAAGTAACTAATAGTTGTGTTTAGGCTATTACAGTGCAGGTAATCCTCAAGGCCACATACACACTTTCACTGCTGCTTGCATTCTGCTGGGTTTGGATCCTTCTGTCAAGGAAGAAAAAGAAAGTCAGTGTCAAGACACAACCTTTATTTAAGGTTACTAAGCTTTTAATATTAAAGCTCTCAGAATGTGCCATAGCTTCTTAAAATGAGCACACCATCCTTCCCTAGACTTTAACAGTTCATCCTGCATGAAAAGAAAAAGTAGTATACATTCCATATAGGATTACATAAGTAATCATCAATGCCAGCAGTAGAGAATTTAGTTGAACTAATCTGCCTCCGTCAAAAAGCAACAGAGCACATTGCCATGTACAGAAAAATGCTGGGATTTCTAATGCAGGCAATTTACAAATGTGCTTGCATTTATTCACACCAGCATTTGCACATTCAAGCAATTTTAAAGAATGCGCCTTTTACGTTCCCACAAGCCCCTCAGGTGGGGATGGGTGGAGAGGAGGAGGAGTGGCTGTCACAGCGCCTCGCTTTCCGGGCTCTCGGCTCCCGGAGAGGGGAGAGGAGCTGAGCAGAGCAGAGGGCTGGGAAGCGAGGCGCTGTGTAACTGACATGTAACTGAATAGTTTAGTCAATAGCATGCCAGTTACATAGCACCTTGCTTGCCCAACTCTTGGCTCAGCTCCCTCTCCGGATGGGAGAGCCGGGGAAGGGAGGCGCTGTGTAACTGACATAATATTGACTACTCTAGTCAGTTACACAGCGGCTCGCTTCCCCAGCTCTTGCCTCAGCTCCTCTCCCTTCTCCAGGACCCGAGAGCTGGGCAAATGATGCGCTGTGTAACTGACTAGCCTAGCCGATATCATGTCAGTTACACAGCACCTCCCTTCCCCGGCTCTTGGGTCCCGAAGAGGGGAGCAGAGTGGAACCGAGAGCCGGGAAGCGAGGCGCTGTGTAACTGACATGCAGACACTGACATTCTGACAGGAGAATTTATGTGGGTCATTTCAAAACCACACTTGTAGAGGTAGGTTTTGGCCACTTGTCAATGCGCTTAAAAAATAACTGCAAAGAGTTAAAACAGCACATAGTCTCTTTCACACTTCAAGGGAATATGCGAGGAAAAGAAAAAAGCGCTGGTTTGCTGTATGTGGGAATGTGCTCATAGTCTACCTCCTGACCCCAAATATTAAGCCCCAGAGAAGACCAAGCATCACAATAGGGCCCTAGGAACTGCCAAAATGGAAAAGGAACAAACCAAAATGGAGAATTAACCATTCAACTTTGTTACACTGACCCTCATACCCAGGGTCAGCCTGTGTACCCATTTCTGTCTATCAAGTCATGAAATGTGGCTATTAGTTGGATAATGCAATTTGTGCATTAGCAGTTTAGCAACCCACGTATCATGAATACCAGCTCTATGACACCCTCCCCCACCCACCACACACACTTTCTTTTCCCTTCAAAAACGGGTATGTAGGTAACCTGAATGGGAGATTCCACTGCATGGCTTATTGTAGGATCCCACATCCTCTAGTCCAGCCCTGAAAGGCATTTGGCTTTTTAAAAGTAAGGTTTGAAACACTGCAAAGGTTCACATCTGTCCACAAGCTAACACATAGCCCTGTAGCATGTTTTTCACTCTATGCATAATTAACTTGTGGAATGTGTTGCTAGAAGATGTGGTCAAGTCAGCAGCAGAGATGGGTTTTAAAAAACGACTGGATAAATTGTTGGAGGACAGGTCCATTAATAGCTATTGGTCAAGTAGGTTAGGAGACATAACCTCTGTCAGGAGCTGGGGTTAACAGCAGGGATTGGATCATTCCACCACCACTTCTCAGAAGCAACTGAGTGGTCGCTGTTGGAGACAGGATGCTGAGCTTGATGGACTAGTGATCTGATCCAGCACGGCACTCTGATGTTCTTGTGTTGCACACTGGATGCCTAGCAGTGCCATGACAACTTTAATATCCTTCTACAAGTGTCATTCATAATTCCATAATCCAGTCTAAGGTCAACTGATTTGTGGTGGCAGTGATAGGGGACAGGCACAACAGTTAGGCTTTGCTGCTGGCTATCAAAAATAAGGTAACAAGAGAAGGGAATCTGCAGCAGATGCACATTTCCCATCCATTTTCTCATTTCACAGCCTTTTTGCAGATCAAAATAGGAGTTGTCATAACATGGGTACCTCTGTGCCTGGGTATCACTCACTTGTTCAAGATGGCAATGGATGTTTCCTTATGAAGTCTAATTTTTAAATGGAGTTTATCATTTGAGATAAATAGGCAGCTGCCCCTTATTTAAGCACTAGCAACGTTTCTGGGTATTTGTCAGTATTTCCCAATACTCAGTGATCACATGCAAGACTTTGGCTTCTTGATCAGTGATTGACACTGACTACTGAGCTGAGTACAGCAGAAGGTAAGCAAGATTACTAGTGCTAGTTTCAAAATGACCTCGTCTCTTATCTGGAGTCACGGGTGACTTTTCAGTGCCCTGCATTGCCCAACTTGAGTTCTAAAATTTTCTCCAGGTTTGAGTATGCAGAATTAACACTTCCTGAATATCCAAATTGCTCCACTGGAGTTTCTTCTAGCAGCCTCTACCCTCTATACAATGAAAATCTACAAGGTTCTCTCTCTCTTGGCAAATGAAAGGTATGGCAGACTGGCTAGGTCAACAGAAATAACCTCTGTGTAACTGCAAAGGATTTTCTATGTTGCAATCCTGTCTAAACAGTTCCTCTGTTGTTTTTTAACTATGTGCAGTATTTCAGTCTCTTTTAAAGAGGATTTCTAGGAGGCTCAATAGTCTTGTTTTGGTAAAACAAACAATGAAATGCTGCTCTGCCAATCTTAGGAGGCAAAAAGCTAGACACTGAAACGTCTCAACTTGTACAACATGATCTGTTTGACCTGTTTGGACAAAACATGCTTACTGCAAGAACTATGAGTTATAGGTTATGGATTCAGGTAAAATATTTTACATTTTGAAAGGCTAAATCAATACATTCAGTAGTATTACTCACCTTCGGGTCATAATCGGGGTCATTTTCTTCATCTGCTTCTTCCTCACCTTCCTGAAATAAGAAGATATTCAGTCGGAAAAGTGTTCTTTTGCTTTAGCTTAATTATATACAGGGTGAAATTCTGACCCATGTAAGTCTATGGCAATTCTCCAACGAGGTTGTAATTTCATCCACAGTGGTGACTGTTACTACAGCGTTCAGAGAAGTACCTACATTTCAGTAGTGAGATAACTGTCTTCACACAACCTGGAAGTCTTACAGAATTTCACTGAAGCATTTGGAATAAGTTATTTCTCCCTAAAAGAAAGCTACCTCCCCCAATGTCAAACTTCTATGGATGTTTTTAGACGTGACGGGGCAGCTTTGCCCCGTCCCGAATACAACCCAGAGATTCCCCGCCGGGATTACGCAGGCATGACAAACGGACATGCCGGGGATCCCGGCGGGGAATCAGGAAGGGGGCGGGGCCGCGCGGCACAACGTGTGGCCGCACGGCCCCGCCCTTTCTACGCTGCCTCGCCGCCTGCCCTCCAGGGAGACGGGCGGGCGGCGAGGCCAATGCCACCGCAGCGTCTGGCCGAGTTCACCACGGGGCCCAGAATCCCGCTGGGGATTCCGGGCGGTGATAGCCGGCCAGACGTTACTTTTTATTGATGCTCACCTGGAATCACTTTCACCACGCTTCAGCGGATTCTTGCGCCGGGAACCCAGGAAGCGTGGTTGAAATTGACCCCATGTGGGTATTCAGTGTGGCGAACATCTGGCAGCCGCCGAACAGACGTGCAGGGCACAGTGACCACAGGTGGGTATTCACTGTGATCTCGTCACGTCTGAAAATACCCTATAACATATTAATAAGTTTGTTACTTCCTTTATCAGGGGTCATCTGTAGGCCAAAATCTAACAGCTTTTTAAAAGGGTTCTGACACCTGACAGGACCTGGCACTCTGTTCCCATGTATGGAGGCCACTGGAAGGTTTTCTATTTCTCAAACTGAAGCTTGTAAAAAAAGCAACATTGTTTAGAGGAAAATTGTTCCTAATAGTGAAGCTAACTTAAGTTGCCTCAACACTTCAAAGAGGAAATTCCATTAAAAAGCCACAAAGTATTTGCATATTACAATTTCATCCAAGCCATCTTGCAACTTACTTCATCATCTGCCTCCTCACCCTCTTCATCATACTGGGGGGGAAAGGAGGGGGGAAGATAGCATAAATACCACCATAATAGATATTCTGCATTTTTATTATTATTTTAATCTATATCCTGCCCAATCCACAAAACACAGGCTCACAATGAACAGTCAAAATACATACATTAAAAAAGCCATTAAACTACCCACCTTTAATCTTTAACTCACTCCTGATCACCAAAATCGGTGTCTCTTTCCTTCCCACCCCACTACCTTACCTCACACACAAGGGACTTCCCCAGTTCCTCTCACCCAGGATAGCACCCACCTCAGATGCCCGTACCCTCTATCTCTCAGAACATGGCTGTATCGCAACCCCCTGTACTGAACTATTTGAACCCCAAACCCCCAGTCTACTAAAAAACATTAAAAGCAGAGTCCCCATCTCTTGTCTACTCCGACCACCTCAAATCCCAACCCCCCCTCCCCCACTTGTTGACACCAAAGGGTGACGCTAAAGAGCACCTTTTGGTGACACCCCAAGGCAGCACAATGCCATGGGCACCCAGCCTTAGGCAAGTGCGCTGCTTTATGAGAGGCTCTGGGCTGATGGGGCCCTTCCTCCCTCAGGTTGTAGCATTCAGAACAGTGCCTGCCTGCCTGCCCTGGGCACCACCCTTCTGGAAACCAACCCCCAGGGGAGTGCTTGATGTTGCTCACACTCAATGGACGGCACTTTTGTGAATGCTTTTTATTTAGCAGTCAATTGTGTGGGGGAACAGAGCACAATTTTTCAGAGTGCATTTATTAAGATAATTCAGTATTGCTAAAGAAAAAAGCTTTCTGGATCCAATAATTACAATCATAGTCAGAGATCGTTGATCACCAGTTTTCCAATTGGCAACAATGGGGGAGAACACAGTGAACATGGGTCCATCCATAGCCAAGCCACTCAGGTGGTTCCTACAGTACTATAATTCTTCACTAGTGCCCATGGGCTATTACAGCCCTCTGTTTGCTCTCGGATGATTGAGGGGACACGGCCCAGTAATTTCATTTCTGATAACTGAGATTGTACAAAAATAATAAGCCAGGAAAGCTACAGCAATCTTACACATTACAAAACTTTTCAATATGGGTTAGTTGTAAACAAGCATTACTTACATCGTCATCATCATCTTCAATAGCTTCTCCTGTAAAGTACAGTACTGATCGTGGAACTATACGTTCACGTAAAAAGTGACCAATTTCAAAATCTGCAGCAAGGATTGCTTCAGCCTCATCATCCTGTGTAAAGTAATTTTTAAAATCATGAATACACAAAAATGTATGTCATACTAATTAACGAGATCTAATTTGTGGCCATATTTTCTATAATGCCTCGACACTGGATGTGGAGTTCTTTAGTTGGCTATGACAAACTGTAGTTCCATTTTTGGAAAAACAAACTTAATCCTTGGTTAGGTGCTCAAATGGGAGCTCTGTTCTTGAAGGTATGGCTCTAAGCATAGATGCGGAGCTGCTGAAAGACTGCGAACAATAAGCCAGACAACAATGCCCAGAGGACTATTATGTTTATTATGCCATAACTTGAAAAAAGTGCTTGAATGTTTCATGTATGTTTTTCAAACTATGAAATTTATGAGGTTTCTTGGATTTTATGATTTCACAAAAAAGTCAAGCTCTTACAAGAAGGGAACCTTCTGTTTCCCCGAGGTTTAATTCCAAGATCTCCTTAAAAGGATGTGAAGTGCCCTATATTAGGACCAAACCCCAAAATCATTTAAAAGAATCTGCTTTGACCTGAAGCCAACTGCTGAAGTATTTCTTTCCCATATCAACAATTAAGGTGATCAGCAGCCAAGTACTGTACACGGATATTTAATTTAAAATTTCCAAAGTTACAAGACACCCAAATGAAAAGAATTTGTGGTAGGAGTTTACAGTCATAACTCGAACATGAGAAGTATTATGCAATCAGTATAGACATGATCTTTTCAGATGTCTCCAACCACGATCCCTTCTGACGGGCTTGCATTAAGTACTAGCCATGATGAATACTAGGGGAGCGTTTCTTTACACCTGTGCTCTTCTAGTTGCTATCACCATGCAACTATATCAGGGTTGACAATATTGGAGAAAAGAGGAACTACTATAAGCAGAACCGTTAAGGGGTAATTAGAGCAGGTTTGTTACATTGCTCCTCTGTAGAATTCAAATTACTGTTAGGTATTAATGATTCCATACATGTTTCCCTCCTCACTAACCTGAAGAACAGTAGTTTCTCCTGTACAATTTTAAATTATTTTCCCTTAGACCTAGCCAGAAGTAAGTACTTAAGAGTCAGAGTCACAAGGCTGGAAGTAACCTTAAGGGTCATCCAGTTCAGCCCATTGAACCATTGCAGGACCTGCCACACCCCCAACCATCCACACAGAGAAATCCCACTAATAGCTACATGTAGAGACTGGGACCAACAAGAGCACACCAGTGCCTGAAACAGGAAGTAATTTTAGAAAAAGAGAATACAGATGTCCTAAACAGGCGAGCCACACCTCTAAGCCGAACCCTCATAACTGCCAATCTGCCCAGAGGAAAAATTCCTTCCCGACCCCAAATATGGCAATCAGACTGATCATGCGTGCAGGCCCCACCAGCAAGGCACCTGATATATAATATAGTACCCAGGCTACAGAAGCATTTCCTGATACAACTGTAACATGTTGAATTTCAAAGCTGTGCATTACGCCAAAAAATTAGAAAAGATTCCAACTTACCAGTTCTCCACTTTCAGGAACTGTAAAGAAAAGATAAAGTATTAAATATTTTTTAAAATATACTACATTTTCTACACAGGCAAATCAAGTAGTATTTACCTTCAGGAGGACTAAAGAAATTAAAGAAAGAATCATTGGAGACTGTTTTTGTCACTGTTCTCACTGTTCCACGCCCCTTGTGTTTCTGTTTCTTTTTAATAGTTTTCAAAGTAACGTTTTTCCCTTTTTTCCAGTCTATTTGGCACCTGCAGAAAGAAGCAGAAGTCTCAGCTAAAACTGACCACAATTTTATACTTTCACTTCTATTTAAAGTAGTTACCAGATACTAAAAAGGTGCAATTCAGCTCTCACTGAAGCCAATGCTAAACTTCAATTGGCTTTAATGGGAACTACATTGTACCTCAAGTATACAGCTCACAAAAAGCCTACCGACAGGGTGACAAAAGGCTGCTTGTCCTCTTCCCCGTTTCCTGTTTCGAAGACTAACGAAACTGGAAGTGAAACAAGAGTCCCCTCTCACCATTCCTATTCAGATTCTCCACTACACCATGAAGAAATCCCTCGCTGCTTCACTTTTGACACATTTAGAAACCAGAAAGCATTTTATAAGGTCCCTCATGAGAGAGACTTGAGAAAATTAAAAAGTCATGGGATAGGAGGATGGATCAGACTATGGATCAGAAACTGGTTAAAAGATACAAAGCAAAGGGTAGGACTAAATGGAGAGATGTAAAAAGTGGTGTGCCTCAGGGATCTGTATTGGGACCGGTGCTGTTTAATGTATACATTAATGATTTGGGAAAGGGTGTTAAGAGTGAAGCAATCAAATTTGCAGACGACACCAAGTTATTCATGGTAGTTAAAACACGAGCAGACTGAGGAACTGACCCAGGATCTTACAACACTGGGTGCCCAGGCATCTAAATGGCAAATGAGATTTAATGTGGACAAGTACAAAGTTATACACGTAGGGAAAAATAATCCAAACCATGCGTACACAATGCTAGGTATTAGCTAGGAGTTATCACTCAGGAAAAGGATCTGGGGGTGGTTGTGAACAATACAATGAAATCCGCAGGGCAGCGCACAGCAGCAGTCAACAAAGCAAGCAGAATGTTAGGAATTATTCTGAAGGGGATAGAGAATAAAACTGAGGTTGGAGGGGCAGGGGCAGTGTATCTATGATTTTTAAAGGGGGTGGTCTGTGAGGAGGTATCCAATGAGGACCATAGTAGGCATTGAAGGCCTCCATCTTGTGTTTGATTTGGCAGGGGACAGTTGGGGGTTGCTGTTGGTTTATCGTGCACCCACCAGTACAGCAGCCTCCTACAGGCTCTGGCAGAGGCAGTGTCGGAGGTGGTGCTGCGGTCCTCCAGGACGATAGTCTTGGGCGACCTCAACATTCACGCTGACGCTGTGCTCGAGGGAGCTGAGCATGAGTTCATGGCCACCATGGGCCTGTCCCAGAGGGTCACCAGCCCGACATCTTGGGGGACATACCTTGGACCTCATGTTCTTCACTGGCCTTGAGGCGGATGTTCCGTTAATGAAGGAGATATCAACTGTGCGCCCTTGTCATGGACGCATCATTACCTTCTACAGACCTCCCTTCTAGCGCATGCCTGCCCCTGGCAGGGTGCGGGGCCTATTAGGATGGTCTGTGCTGGGATGCTGGTGGACCCAGTGTGGTTTCTAGGCGCTCTGGGGGAATTACCCTCTGACATTGACTACTGTCTCATTGATGGCCTCGTCAAGTTATGGAATATCTAGCTCACTGAGGCCATCGGTCAAATGGCTCCCAGACATCCATTGCCCATGCGGCAGCCCTGCAGGCCTCCTTGGTTCTCTGAGGGTCCTGAAGCAAGAAGGGCGACGGTTGGAGCGATGGTGGCGTTGATCTTGTACTGAAGCCGACATATTGCAACAGAGCTAGTTTGCGAGCCTATGCAGATAGCAAAGAGGGAGTTCTTTACTGCCCTCATAGCAATCTGCTAAATCCCATCCAGCAGAGCTGTTCTGGGTGGTGCGGGGGCTGGTCAGTCTGGTCTCCCTCAACCTGGGGGTTGAGTCATCTTCCGCCCACTTTGACCTTTTTGTGGATTATTTCGCGATAAAATTGCTTGGATCCACCACGACCTCGATGCCATAGTTAGTGCAGTGGAGTAGGAAGAGGGTGTAGAAGCCCCGACTTGACCGTTTTTCTGGGATCACTTTCAGTTGGTGACACCCGCTGATATGATGGGGGTGCTTGGGGCTGTTCAAGCCACATCTTGCGAATTAGATCCGTGCCCGTCCTGGCTGATTAAGAGCTGCGGGAGGGCAGATTGCCAAGCTGTCTCAAAGAGGTGGTGGTGTGGCCTCTGTCAAGAAACCATCACTTGACGCTGACTCCCCTGCCAGCTATCGGCCTGTCTCTAGCCTTTTTAGGGAAAGTTATTGAACGGGTAGTGGCTCAGCAGCTCCAGGAGCATCTTGACTGCATCAGTTATCTTGATCCTTCACAGTCTGGCTTTCGTCCAGGTCATGGCACTGAGACAGCACTTGTGGCCTTGGTGGATGACCTTCGCCGAGAAAAGTACCGGGTCGATCAACTCTATTGATCCTATTAGATCTATCGGCAGCATTTGATACCATTGACCACGAGATGTTGGTGACGCGCCTGCAGGACAGTGCGGGGGTGGGTGGGATCGTTCTTGAATGGTTCTGCTCATTCCTGACCGGAAGAACTCAGCGGGTGGTACTCGGTGATTCTTACTCATCTTACCAAGACCTCCCCGTGTGGGGTCCCGCAGGGTTCGGTTCTGTCCCCTCTCCTGTTCAATGTGCACATGCAGCCACTCGGCAAGGTGATCAGAGTTTGGGGTGAGGTGTCATTATGCTGACGACACCCAATTCTAGCTCTCATTTTCAACCAACCCAGGTCCGGCTGTCTCGCTGCTTACTCGGTGTCTAGCAGCTGCGGGTGACTAGATGAGGGCTAACCGACTGCGACTGAATCCTGACAAGATAAAGGTGATGTTAGTGGGTAGGTCGGCGGAGGTGATGGCTCCATCAATTGATGGAGTCTGCCCTTCGCTGACGTCTCATGTGCGGAACCTGGGGGTGCTCCTCAATGAGCAGCTCCGTCTGGATCTCCAGGTGGATGCTGTGGCAAGGAGTGCCTTCCGCCAGTTACATCTGGTGCGGCGGCTTTGGTCGCTGGTTTTGGTTCCGGACTTGGCCACCATCATCCATGATTTTATTACCTCTTGGTTAGACTACTGCAATGCGCTCTACATAGGGCTACTTATGGTGACGTCTTGGAAGCTGCAGCTGGTGCAGAATGTGGCAGCCCAGCTCCTGGTGGGGTTGGGCCGCCGGGAGGACGTTACACCAGTGCTCTGATCTCTGCACTGGCTGCCAATAGTCTTCCGGGCCCGATTCAAAGTGTTGGTTTTAACCTATAAAGCTTTACATGGTCTGGGCCCTGCTTATTTGTGAGACCGCCTCACCTCCTGGGCTTTAGATCAACCCCTGCAGTCATCTGGGGGCGCCTTGTTGGAAGTCCCCCGGGTTCTCAGGGGGTGCCAGGCAGAATAGGGCGTTCTCAGTGGCGGCGCCGCACCTTTGGAATTCCCTCCCAGTGGAGGCCATGGTTGGCCCCAGACCTCCTGGCCTTCCGCAGGAACTGCAAAACCTGGCTGTTTGTCAGGCATCTGGTGAGGGAGAAGGGCAGGGTGGGGGGTTAGGGAGGGTGGTATGGGGATGTTTTATGCTTGTCTTATTTGATTGTTGAATTGTGGGGGTTTTTTTGTTTTTTTTATTGAACTGAAATGTTTTTAGTATATTATATGTATTGTTCGCCGCTTTGGGCCGCCTGTGGCGGGAGAAAGCAGGATATAAATTTTGAAAATAAAAAATAAAATAAATCAATAACGCCTCTATACAAATCAATGGTGTGACCACACCTCGAATACTGTGTGCTCTGGTCACCCCATCTCAAAAAGACATAGCTGAACTAGAAAAGGTACAGAGAAGGGCAACAAAAATGATCAAGGGCATGGAAGGGCTCTCATATGAAGAGAGGCTTGGTAGGTTGGGGGCTCTTCAGTTGGGGAAGAGACGACAGATATGACAGAGGTCTATAAAGTCATGAGTGGTGTGGAACTAAAACAAGGAGCAGTTATTTACCCTCTCAGCTAGTACTAGAACTAGGGGACATTCCATAAAAACTTATGGGTGGCAAGTTTAAAACAAATAAAAGAAAATATTTTTTCACTCGTGTATAATTGGGCTGTGGAACCTACTGCCAGAGGCTGTGGTAAGGGCCAGTACTATAGCTGAGTTTAAAAGAGGTTTGGACAAGTTTATGGAAGATAGGATCAGGGAACATGATGGGAGCTGGGGGAAAAACAACAGGGAATTGATCCCCCATTGTGACCTGTTGGGTGCTTCTCCCAAGCCACCGTGATTGGCCACTGTCGGAGACAGGATGCTGGGCTAGATAGACCATTGGTCTGACCCAGTATGGCACTTATGTTCTTATGTAAACTTGCAAGTACTCAATTTATTCTGTAGGACCTTCACCAAAAAAAGCCAATCTCCTACATGGGATGAGATCTGGGAACTAATGTACAATTCACAGCCTTTTGTCCCACTCAATTGTAAGGATGATCAACTACGTTCATTTAGTGGAAGGAGCCAAGATGCCTGTGAGGTCCTGCCAGACTCAGACCCTGGGACTTCGGTACAGCCACCCAGACCTCAGCACCACAAGAGCTACTGCCAGCACTTGCTCCTCTAGGTTGGGAGACTCGACCTCTCAAGGTCAAGGCTGGTCTATCATTTGGTAGAGCATGCCATGAACTAAAAAGCATCTGACCCTCCGGCTGCTGCTCCAGACCCCCTTTGCTCTGTGCCCCAGCCTTGCTGTGTCCTGAGTGACCTCCTGGCGTAGACCCTTGCTTTGGCCTTTGATCTGCTGACACTGCCCCTCCCCTCCCCCCAGCCTCATGTTAGTACTGATCCCTGGGAACATGAGTGGAACGGATCTCCCCTCATCTCTGTCCAAAATTCTGCTGCCAGGGTCATCTACCTCGCCCGTCGCTTCGACCATGTGCAGCCCCTCCTCTCTTCGCTTCACTGGCTTCCCCTTCCTGAACGAATCCTGCACAAGCTCCTAGTCTTCACCTATAAAGCTCTTCACAACCTTGCTCCCCCCTACCTCTCTGCACTTATCGCCCTCCATACTCCAGCCCGTGCACTTCGCTCCTCCTCTGTCCCTTCTCTCACCCTTCCACGCCTTCCCTGCTCCCCTAAGCGCCTTCGTCCCTTCTCACTTGCTGCCCCCCATGCCTGGAACTCCCTCCCTGTCCACATCCGCCTTGCCCCCTCCCTTCATACCTTCAAATCTCTCCTTAAAACTCACCTCTTTCGCTCTGCTCTGTCTGACTCTTTATCCTGCTGAGCCACTATTCCTATACCTACGATCGGTTTACCCTTATCCTTGCAACATGGACCTGCCTGCTGTCATTCTCATCGTAACCAAGCCAAGTACGTGCACTTGAGACCTCGCATCTTCATGAATGTTAGACCCCTTGTCTCTCCCTCTGTTCCCCTTCCTATGTCTCTCCCCCAGCTCCTGTCACTCAGATTGTAAGCCCTAGGGGCAGGGACCGTGTCTACTTTATTACTTTGTAAAGTGCCATGTACACTGCTGGCGCTATATAAATGTTTGTTAATAATAATAATAATAATAATAATAATCTCCACCACATCCTGTGATTACCCTTGGAGTTTGCAGCACATCTGGACTGGCCCATTGGCTTCTAACCCAACCACAACTCCAAGGAGGCTCCCAACAGCATCCTCAGAGGCCACCAGCGCGCAGGCACCCCAGCTCAAAGCCAGGTACTGACAATTCCAAAGAAGAAAGCCAGGGAGTTTAGGATGGAAGAAAGCCTCGGTAAGGAAATATTTTTTCTTCAAGCACAGCTTGCACATAAAATCTAGATACAAGTACGGCAACATTAAGGAGTCTCAATACAACAATCATTATTATGCTATCAATCTAAACACTCAATCTAGAGGAACAATTCAGGGAGAAATTCTGTTTAAAGGCAGGAACTGATCTTGAGGTACAACAATGGAGCTCACACTCACCAATTTATCACTAACCAACACTACAGCTGCAAGAAGCACTAGCAGGCTAAAGCTTAGACATAAGCAGAGGAATTTTCAAGGTTTGCCAAAGATGGCTGGAAGGAACCAAGGCAGGGAGGCTCCACCTCCTCTTTTTTCCCCTCTCGCTAGACTAGAATCCCATGCAGAGGAGTGGCAGGGGAAAAAGATGGCGGGAGAGAGCCTGTTCTCCGCAGCCTGCCTAGCAACTTAAGTGTTGACTATGGAGGGTCCGGTGGCCTGTGGAGCAGGAAGGGAATTCCGTAAGTGAAAATCACAGAGTCCCTTGAAGAACTAAAGCTGATATTCTTGAAGCAACCTATGAAATTTAGATACATCTGCCATTAAGTTAGGACATCTTGTAAACTTTTCTTGCAAGGTACGTAAGTTGGGATTTTCAAAAGTCTCTATCAAAAAAATCTCATGATGAATTTTCAGACTGAATTGTGGAAGAACATTAAAATAGAATTATATATTTCCACTTACCCTGTACAACCCATAATTTCTGGTCCATCGAAGGAGAAGGGATCAGAGTCATCTGGTTCAGACCTCATCCTATATGTCTTTGTCAACACTTCATTTGTGAAATAATCATTGGGTTCGAAGTGGAATTCTAATGTGAAACTCTTAAAGCAATTGCAGAAAGGTAGCTTTAGCAACGATTTTGAGTAATACCGTCATTAAGTTTTAACACAGATTAAAATGTACAAGCAGAAATGCTTAAATCACTTCTATTTCATTGTTATGACAACTATGTGGCTAAAAAGACCTGTGGCAAAGAATTTTCTTGAAATTTGTCCACTTTTCAAAAAGTTTCCCACTTGTGTTTGCACCAAGGATTCCAATTTTAACTAAATATACTATCAGCGCAATACTCTGATAATGAAGTAACGTTTGTACTATAACAGAAGCCACCATTGATTTCTTTAACAACTGATCTTTTAAAAGATTGTTTACCATCATTTTCTGTCTGGCAACTGGCACAGTTCCCCATTCTGCTAGTGTCCCAATGGTACATTTTTCTGTTATGTGTGCACTATTACAAATCTAACATGTTAATAACCTACCATTAGCTGGCCGACTTCTGAAAATTTCACTTTAATATCTTTCAAGTGCTTCAGAATAGGTTCATCATGTTCCTTTAAATAAATTAAATATAATTTGAGAATTTTTAATTTAGTTACAAAAAGCAAGGAAGGTGAATAGCATATTTAACAGAGGGTACTTTCCTGACTGACAAGCCAAGAAGAACCTGCAAGTCATTTGAAAGCATATTCATACTACTGATTGACCAGCAGAGGGCAAACAACTATGTAACAGGAGTATTTGTACAGCATCTGTACAACAGAATAAGCCTCTTCAATCTTACTGAAGCATGAAAAGGTAGTTTCTAATTATATCAAATATGCGATTCATCAATGAAGAATTACTTATGGCCGACAGCGTAACTGACAGCTACAGAACCTGGTTCAATAGGCATGGGAGCATGGCAACAAAACACTTCACTATTCAAAATTATTTGACATTGGAATGCCATTCCACAAATGGAAGAGACACTGTTCTGAACCCATACAAGCAAGTATATTGAGCAGTCCTATCATCTTTCCAATATTTTTAGGAAAATCCGCAAACCATTATAGATCTTAAGTATTTTATGTTCATTACAGTCTCTGATCCCTCACTTACCTGAACCATATCACTGAGCAAATCCACATTCTTAAATACAGTCAGCCAAAATTCAGGAATTCCTTTGGGGTCTTCTTTCTCTTCATCTTTTTTCTCCTCTTCAAGCTTGGCCTTCTCTTTCATTTCCTCCTTGTTAAAATAAACAAGTTAGATCTTCCTAAAATTTAAGAGCTCCATTCCGTGTACATGATTGGTTACAGTGCACACTGACACTAGAACAAAGCTAAGTTATTTGACTATGCCAACTCAACAGAGATCAGCAGGAAGCAAAAAAGCCCTGCCTGAAGTGCAAGTCCAGGGTTGCAAAACTCCATTCAGAGTGACACAGCGCCCTACTTCTTAAGGCATAAAACATTTTTTCCTGCGACAAAACACTAGTACTCACTGAAATTTCTTCTTCAACATCTGCTTTCCATTCACATTCTTCTTCTGTAGGTTCATAAATTGCATTGATGATTTCACTTCTCTGGAAAGTTAAATAATTCAGTTTTTTAGGATCATCATGCACAGCCTGCATTGTCTCTCATTTGAAGTTCATATCACCCACCTACAATTCAACCCATATTAAAAATCACACCTACTAGCAAGCTGCATGATTTTCACAAACACTAGAATTAAGCTCTTCTCAACCCTACCCCCCACCGCCTTGGGGAGACTTATTTGCTTCATGCCTTTGCCTTGCATCTCATGGCAGTCTTACTAGTCCAGCACCACCTTCAATCCCAGTGGAAAGTAAACCACCAAGAAGCAGCTTGCCATCCAAGTTGATCTTCTGGTTAACTGGCATTTTCCTTCAAGAAACTAGAATTGGTTTGCTAAGCATGGCTAAGTTGTAGATTTATTTTACACATGTGTAAAAGCTTACATGAATGGGCCCACTGGAGTCAATTCATTACTATAAGCAGGGACACATATTTTGGCAGCAATAGGGAAAGTGAAGTGAACATAGGTCCCTGAGTAGAAGTAAACATTTCACACCCTGGCCCCATACATCACCAACTTGACTAATATATATGCAATGTCATTTTACGTTTTCAATATATTTATTCCTTGGAAAACTATTTTTGAAATGCACATTAACAAGAATTACCTTATCAAACAAAGGTTGATAGAGTGCAGCATATTTTCGTTCCAGCTCGTGAACTTCCTCGTAGAACTTTGCTTCTATCTGTGCACATTTAACTTGAAGATTCTTGAGCGCATTCACACGCCTCTTAACTACTTTAGGCAAGCTGAAAATTTCAGTTGTATAGCATTAGTACCATTGACAGATGTTCCATAGAACAGATTCAATCAAATTTCAATAGGACATTTTCATTGAACAAGTTAGTTGGTTTTGTGCTGTATGCTTACTTTTCATCCTTAAGGCTCATAACCCAGTATAACATGCTGATGCAAAGTGTTAGGGCAGGCTCTTAAACCCGAGACTTCATCAACCAGAGTCAGGATTTCCAAGAAACTAGGACATAAGCTTAAAATGTCTTCAATGCACCAAGTTGAACTTGATGATCACGAGCCAACATACAAGACTGCTTTTTAGACAGCAGTAAGTTCCACGAGGACTAAAACTCAGTTAAATAATTGTCAGGTTATTAACTTTTCCCAGAAAGTATGAGTAAAGAGATTAAAATACAGCTAAATTCTTCCATCCTAAGAGTGAAAGTTAAAGTGACTTCAGGGTTATATTATTAACCAAGAGTCATGAAGACTGTGCAGTATGAAAATATTTGGATATGTGCCGATATGGATTTTTTTGACAACATTTACTAGGTTAAAACAAACCTCGTGCCAGGGACCGTAGTTATAAGAACAAGTTACTGTTAGTTCATTTGTCTAGAACCTGGTGCTCTCCACGTTTCCCGAGAGCCAAGGAAAGTTAACATTAAAATATTTGAACATCTAATATAAGGGAAATGAGCCCTGGTAATTACAGTAAAAAGTGTTCTGTGTAAAGTGAAATTAAGTTAAGACTGCTGTGCTCTTCCCTGACCCATTCTCCCCCCATGCCCCTATTTTATATTTTGGAATGTGTGCCTACTGTGGGGTACTGAAGTAACTATTCCAGATTGATGCTGTGTGAACCTAAACATATTTCCAACTTGATATAGTTTGGAAGACAAAAGATAACCTGTTATGGTAACTGTAACCCCCATTAAATGTCACTAGCAAATGAATTTCCTGGTGTCCTCAAATGTTAGGGACAAGATAGCACACGACTTATCCAAAAGATCACATTTTTTGTTAATCATATTGCAACAACAATTTCCTAAACTTAACGTTTTTGCTGCTTGGAAAAATGCTTTAATACATCATCCTATTAAGAGCAGCGCACATGCACAGTAGACGTAATACTGCTAAGCCAGTTATGGTCTGTTAGTACTGAATGCAACCCTGTTATCTTATTTACGTCTAGAGCCAAATAGCATATAATGGCTTCTACAAAAAACCCCAAAATATATCATTGTGAAACCCAGGGGAACACAACTCATTTCTTGTCAACAACATTAAGTCTAGGACCAATAAAATAGTTCTGCTTTCCATTCATTACAAAGTCTGTTAGTTTATACAGACAAAAATGCAGGAGTTAAGATTACCAAATAGTTTTTTCAGAATTTCATATATGTAAGCAAGTTACATATATTCAAGTTTCTTCTAATTCTTACTTGCATTTTGCATATTAGACTGCTTACATGGTTGAAGATATAAAAAACAGTCTCTGGGTGAAAACAGACGTAACGCTAACGCCACTTTAACATTTCGTATGCATGTTGCAGAGCTGTATTGGTGCCCTATGCAGCCCTGCAACATGCATAAGAGATGTTAAAGAGGTGTTAAAGTGGAGTTAGTGTTATATCTGTTTTCACCCTCTCACTTAATTGGAAATTTAGATGCAGGCCTAAACCATAGATCTAGCTACCAGAAGTTCCTCTTGTAGTCCAATTCCTCTTTCTACATTCAATTTAGTGCAGAAAAGGCTTGAAGATATTAGTTATTGAATGCTTTGACAGTTCCAGTGTTTAATAGTCAATGCTGCCCTGTGAATACTTCAATATGTGCAGAGTCTCCCAAACCCGCCACCCTGAGCTGTTCTGTGACAAGGAGGGTGCGGGGTAGAAAAATAGTGAAAGAAACAAATAAATCCTTGCAATGTGAACTTTTTGTTTTTGTTTTTTAAAAAGGTAGAACTGTCACCCTTCTCCACTAATAGCTTTATGTTCAGTGTTATGCCCCTTGGAATGGAGAGCAACACATGGTCAAAACTATCAAGTCCCAACTAAGAAGGTCCCCAATTGGAGAGGGGTGGCTGCAGAGAAGAGCAGAAAGAGGGCAGACCCAAGTTTGAAGCTTGGCTGAGCAAGCAGCAAGCTGGAAAATTTGGACAAAGGTGGCCTTCTCTGGAAACCCCTCCATAGTCCTGATTTTAGGGGCCCAGGGTGTGCTGCTTGACTTAGCACAAGGAGCTGCTAGTGGTTTCCCTTCCACTTGTCAGCTTGTAAATCTGTAAGTAAACAGACTTCTATATACCAATAAGCCTTCAGTCTCTCTCTCAAAGAGGGACACGTGAACCCAGGGGGTTCCATGCTGGTAGCTTCCTGCTTGGGGAAAGGGATAAGACAAAACACACAACAAGGATTGGACTAGAGAAGTATCCAAGAACAATATGCCACTTACAGGTCAACAGCAATCCAGCATCTACCCTTTTCAGCTTTCAAGGAAGTGCACAGCTACAGTGTGGGCTAAGAAGCTTATTCAGAAGAGTTCAAAAATATCTACCTGTTCCGATATTTAAAGTGAGTCCCTTTCACACACTCCAAAGAGAAATATCAAGCTAATCATTGAACTTTTGCTCCAACTTATTTATTTATATTTATTTATTTCATATATTTCTATCCTGCCGCTCCTGCGAACAGCTCTGGGCGGCTTACAACAATAAAAACAATATATAATTCATAAAAAAAACAATCAAATCATCATCAATAATAACCATCATATAAAATTATTAAAACAGGCCCGGGCTTAAATTTAAACAATAAATAAGATAAATAAGGTAGGGGAGCTAAAACCACCCTTACCCCCACCCTCCCCAAAGGCCTGGGCGAACAGCCAAGTTTTACAACTACGCCGAAATGTCAACAGGCTTGGGGCCAGGCGGGCTTCCTCCAGAAGGGAGTTCCAAGGGCGCGGCCCAGCCATCGAGAATGCCCTCTCCATTGTGGCCCCCTGCTTAACACAGGGGAGCTCCAAGAAGGCACCCCCGGAAGACCGAAGGAGTCGCTCTGGGGCATGGAGGGCGAGGCGGTCCCTGAGGTACGAGGGGCCCAGACCGTGAAGGGCTTTATAGATTAACACCAAAACCTTGAACCTGGCTCGGCACGCTATTGGGAACCAGTGCAGAGTCCGGAGCACAGGTGTGATATGCTCCCGACGACCTGTCCCCGTAAGGAGATGAGCCCCCGCATTCTGCACTAGTTGCAGCCTCCGAACCAGGAACAAGGGAAGCCCCACGTAGAGCGCGTTGCAGTAGTCCAGCCTCGAGGTGACGAAGACATGGATGAGAGAGGCCAGGTCCGGGCCGGAGACGAACGGACGCAGCCTACGCACCAGTTACAACTGGCGGAAGGCAGTCTTAGTGACTGCCTCCCCCTGACGCTCCAGGCGGAGGTCTGCGTCCAGTATCACCCCCAGACTCTGTACCTGCTGAGCTATAGGAGGGCAAACCCCCCCCAACCAGGGGGGTCACTACCTCCCTCACTCTCCCCACCAACATCACCTCTGTCTTATTGGGGTTAAGCTTCAGTCTGCTCTGCCACATCCATTCCGCCATGGTCTCCAAACACTGAGATAGCATCGAGATGGCAGGGTCTGGGTCAGTTGAAAAAGAGAGGTACGGCCGAGTATCATCAGCATACTGGTGACACCGCACCCCGAACCCTCTCACGACCTCCCCCAAGGGCTGCATGTATACATTAAATAATAACGGAGACAGAATGGAACCCTGCGGAACACCACATGATAAGGCGCGGGGGCATGATGTCTCATCCCCCAACACCACCCGCTGGCTTCTCCCCGAGAGGAATGAACGAAACCATTCAAGAACAGTCCCGCCCAGACCCCCCAGGTCACGCAGCCGCCTCAACAGCAACCCATGGTCCACGATATCAAAAGCGGCCGAGAGATCTAGCAGGATGAGAAATGTCGAACATCCTGCATCTATCTCCCGGCGGAGGTCGTCTACCAAGGCCACCAACGCCGTCTCAGTGCCACAGCCGGGGCGGAACCCAGATTGAAAAGGGTCTAGGAAACCAATGCCATCCAGATGCCCCTGGAGCTGAAGTGCCACCGCCCGCTCAATAACCTTCCCTAAAAAAGGGAAGGTTAGAGACAGGTCAGTAACTGGCGAGTGCACCCACGTCCAAAGATGGCTTTTTCAGCAGGGGGCGCACCACAGCCTCCTTGAGGCAGGGCGACAACCTCCCCTGCTGCAAGGACGCATTGACTACCCTCGCCAGCACCATCCCCAACGTCTCCCTGGATGCTTTTACCAACCAAGACGGGCATGGATCAAGTTCACAACATGTGGCCCTCACCGACCCCAAGACATCCGCCGCATCAGCCGGCGTCACTTCCTGAAACTCCCCCCACAAAACTGGACCAGACGGGACCTCCGTTCCCTCACGCTCTTCCCCTACTGCCAGGGGAACTTCAACCTGAAGAAATGGCAGAGTAATGTGAGCTTAAGTGAGAAGGAAATACTAGCTGTATAAGTACTAGAAGTTAGTAAGACTACTCATGCTTGATGTCACATATGCATTATTTCAGACTCAAAGGACATTAGATCAGTCCTCACAGCTGTATGTATAAAAAAAGCATCAGGGAAAAAAAAAGCATCAGGGAAAAAAAAAGATTTAAGTCTGCATTTGTGAAAGGCTGTCAGAGAACAGCTTCAATCAAAACATGCTGGGTAATTATAAACTGAAGTCACAAGTCAGTTTTAAAGTTTATATGAAGAAATTCTAGCATACTTAAACAATTCAGAACAGCTAAAGTCAAATAGTTAATTTTAACCATTTTCTTCAAATAAGGTATTTGCATCTATTATTCTAGATTCCCCATACTCATAACACAGCAAGGGTTGCTTGTAAGCAATATTATAAGACAGCATCCATTCAACAGTTTTACAATGGAGTAACTGGTCCCTAAAAATCAACTGTGCATAGAAGTAAAATGGCTCCCCATAAGAAAATGTTCCTGAATACAAGCCAACTAAGGTGGTCACATTGAAGTCCAGATGAGCCTTCTGGAACTATCTGGCCTTTAGGTGAGCTTGTGAAACAAAGGGTGCTTGTACATGTTACTGGGGGGGGCAGAGGACTTACACAAGGGCAACTGTGGCTGTATAGTAACGGAAATAAGCACATATAAGGAATGCGCTATTTGGCTTTTCTCCCACGAGAACACTCATGCATGACCGCATCCTGTGACGTAGCTCTTACAACCGTGGGTGTTCTCATGGGAGAAAAGCGGACTAGCGCATTCCTACATGCACTACTTCCCATGAGAATAGAGCCACTGTTACTTGCACAGAAGTCTCTCCCACCCCCTGCCAGTAACGTGTGAAAGCACCCAAACGCTTCAGAAGATGGGAGGATGGACAGAAAGTACATACAGTACAGTCAATACAACTTTGGAGAAGTTGTAGCTGGCTCATGCAGTCATGGAGGATGGGAGAAGGGAGAGTTAGAAGACCAGAGAACAAATCATACCTTGTGAGCCAGAGCTCACATTCTACAAACCAAATTAACTTACTCTGGTAGAGTCAACAGGAGATTTCCAGCTGATGACTTGGGTAAAGGAGTAGAGGAAAATGACATCATGTGTCAAAAGAGAAAACCACTTTGCAATTTGGCCTGTATATTGCATTGCATGGGGAAACTGCCAGGGAATCCTTCTCTTAAAAGCTAGTATATAAGCAATACAACAGATCCTCATGCTTACATATCAATAGAGAAACATGAGCAAGACTCCTGTAATGCTATTTTAATCAAATCAGCATGCATTTATTAGAGTAGACACAAGTTCAACAAGCTACGCACATTACTTCCTTTGCAATGTTTCACTAGCATGTTAAGTAAGCTTTGGATACAGAATGGCACAAAAAGCTACAAGGACTTTATGAGAATGAGCTACTGTACTTGAATGGATGAAGAACAATCATATCTAAGCCAGAGACACACAGTATTGAGTGGAAGCAGTAGACTAGAGGGAAGCCATGAAATTCAATATAAGAAGTTGTTCACTTCTTAGATCAAGGATCTGAAAGATCAGTAAAGATTAATTCAAATCTGCTGACAAGGAGAAAAAAGCAATTTTAACATGGACACAAAATTCAACAGCAAACAGCTCAAATGTTTGATCAGGCACTTTGAAGAACCAAGCAAAAACAAGAAATTCTGCTGCAGAGCAAGAGTTGGGTATCTGCTGATGCTTGTTCTTCTAGTCTTTACTGTTTAATTGCCTCTTCTAGCACAGCCTGAAGACAGAAAAGCTTACAAGCCATAAGAACATAAGAAATGCCATACTGGGTCAGACCAATGGTCCATCTAGCCCAGCATCCTGTCTCCGACAGCTCCTGTCATGTTCCCTGATCCTGTCTGGCTAATAGCTGCTAAAGGACCTATCTTCCAGAAACTTGTCCAAACCTCTTTTAAACTCAGCTATAGTACTGGCCCTTACCACAGTCTCTGGTAATAGATTCCACAACCTAATTATATGCTGAGTGAAAAAATATTTTCTTTTATTTGTTTTAAAACTTGCCACCCATGAGTTTCATGGAGTGTCCCCTAGTTCTAGTACTAGCTGAGAGGGCAAATAACTGCTCCTCGTTTATTAGTTCCACATCACTCATCATTTTATGGACCTTTATCATATCTCCTCTCAGCCATCTCTTCTCCAAGCTGAAGAGCCCCAACCTACCAAGCCTCTCCTCATACGGGAGCCCTTCCATGCCTTTGATCATTTTTGTTGCCCTTCTCTTTACCTTTTCTAGTTCAGCTATGTCTTTTTTGAGATAGGGCGACCAGAACTGCACACAATATTCGAGGTGCGGTCACACCATTGATTTGTATACAGGCATCGTGACCTCAGTTTTATTCTCTATTCCCTTCCGAATAATTCCTAGCGTTCCGTTTGCTTTTTTGACTGCTGCTGCACACTGCGCTGTGGATTTCATTGTATTGTTCACAACCACCCCCAGATCCTTTTCCTGAGTGGTAACCCCTAGCTTAGTACCCAGCATCGTGTACAGAGTTCGGATTATTTTTCCCTACATTCATCACTTTGCACTTGTCCACATTAAATCTCGTTTACCATTTAGATGCCCAGGTACCCAGTGTCGTAAGATCCTGTTGCAGTTCCTCACAGTCTGCTTGTGTTTTACCCATTAATCCATGCTCGTGTTCACCTATTTCCCCTATTTTCACCACAACAAGCCAAATGCTAATCTCTCACTTGACTAAATGTGGGCACCAGGAACCCAGCTTTTAGCACTATTTAGCTGTTCCGATGCAGCAGCTACGTTCCTCACTGTCCTTAGGGTAACTCTTTTTCTGGATCTTCATGTCAGTTGGGTAGGTCTTTCTATAAATCAGCAGGCTGCTTCCTTAACAGTGGCCTGTGAGGAACAAGCACTTATTGGGAAGGAGATTATGTACCTCACAAGTCTCAAGAGCCCAGAGGCTTGTGGAATCAGATGAAAACCCAGATTTTTACTATCCCCACCTATGACTATTATTGGACAATTCCTCAAATTGAACTGTTCCTCAAAGTTAAACATTTTTAGTTCTGCATGTAACAAAAAGGTACTTTAAAGCTGTAACAGCCACAAGGCACCCAAATCAGGATTTATTATTTATGCTTTCAGATACCTTTTCCCAGCATATTGACTTTAATGTAGAGATGCTAAAAGTCCACAAGAACAAAACTTAAAGATGTGTAGTGTTACAACATATCAGACACTATTGTTTTCCAAGCTCTCTACCCCAAAATTATAAAAGAACTGCACTTCCTCATGATCTCTCAACCTAAAATTTTCCATATGCTTTTAGAATAAAAGTTCATAGTCTCACCAATAGAAAATGTAGCTTGAGATCTATTTTACTATTACTAATTCCTTGCCTAATAGTGTAAGCACTTTCATATACTACAAAAGGAGTCCAAAAACAATTATTGGATGAGAGCACATTGTACCTTTCTATATATCCTGTAGATGTTCCTACAAGACCATCAAGTCTTTCCTGAAGGGCTGCAAGAATCTGATGATTTTGCATCATCTGCACAGTCAGCTGGCGAGCTAAGTAAAACCAAGAAAAGGAGAGGTGTTTTTGCAAATACATATGCTGCAGTTCAACCGGGGGTGGGGGGGTTATTTCAGTACTAAAGTAAAGGGCCAGACTGACAATATTGGGTATTCAAATCTGTGCACACGAAAGTGCCGCCTGGGAACATTTCAAGCTTCATTCCCAACTTGTCACAATGTAGGAAGTAGATGTAGAAAATGTAGGAAGTAGATTGGCTGGAGAAGTGTGATAGTTTCATACCACCACCACAAGATCAGGCCAACTATAAAATCCAAACTACAGAATAATATTAATTGGATTCTATGAACACCTCACAAAAAGGTAGTTATACGAGTTCTTATTCCAGCTACTAGCGGAATTCAACTACATACACACATACCAAAGGTTGATAATTTTAGAAAAAAGTTTACTGAGAAGTTGAAAATTCTTGCTGAAAAGATTTACAAAATGTCACTAAAGTGTGTATGGGGGGGAAAAAAAGGAATTTCATCTAGAACAATTCCAACTAAAGGATGACATTGCAATTTCTACTTTAGGGTGTAACAAGGAATGCAGAATAGATTCAACAAGTTCAGCTCCTCAGAAACACCTAATTGCCTAACACTGAGGCCAGACTGAAAAGATGCGTTCAGAGGAAATTTGAAAATGATAAGAGGTCATGCATTGCCTCACCTAACTCAGATCTGAACCCCTGACTTTCAAATATCGTTCTCAAATCTCTCCAGTTGAGTTACAGGGCAACTACTGACTTATTTTAAATTCATTCACACTAGGAAAGGACTTTGCATATTGCCCATTAAGTTCGGATCCGGCCAGTTATCCATGGTTTCATCACCTTGAGGCTAGACTATGCAATGCAATCTACGTGGGGCTGCCCTTGATGTCCATTCGGAAGCTGCAGTTGGTGCAGAATGTGGCGGCTCACCTGTCAGGGACAAGACGCCTCAAGCACATTACACTGATGCTCCATAGTCTGCGCTGGCTTCTTATAGCTTGCCAGTCATAATTCAAGGTGCTCGTTAACTTTTAAAGCCCTGGTTCTATGTCCAGGCCTCCCTCCGCCTGGACATAGCTCAGCAGCTTCAGGGGCATTTGGACCAGGTTAACTTTCTCGATCCCTCACAGTCGGGCTTTCGTCCGGGTTACGGTAAGGAGACTGCGCTTGTGGCCTTGGCAGATGACCTCTCCCATGAGTTGAACCGGGGTCGTTCGACCCTGTTGATCCTGTTCGAACTCTCAGCTGCATTTGATACCTTGATCATGAGTTGTTGGTGACTCGGCTGTGGGACCAGGCAGGGATTGGCGGAACTGTTCCTGGATGGTTCTGCTCTTTCCTGGCTGGGAGAACCCAGCGTGTGGTGCTAAGGGAGTTTTCATCTTTCCCCCCAGGGCCTCACGTGTGGAGTACCACAGGGTTCCATCTTATCCCCTCTCTTGTTCAATGTGTACAACATGCAGCCTTTGGGAGAGGTTGTTCGGGAATATGGAGTGAGATGTCATCAATATGCTGATGACACCCAGCTCTCTCTCTCATTTTCCTCTGACTCAGGCCCGGCAGTCTCGGTGCTCACCCAGTGTTTGTCTGCTGTGGGGGATTGGATGAGGACGAGAGCCACCAAAGGTTAAATCCTGACAAGACGGAGATGATGGTTGTGGGGAAGGCCAAGGGAGTGGTGGCCCACATCATTGATGGAGTCCGTCCTCCCCTGGTTTCTCAGGTCTGGAGATGCTCCAGGGACTCTCAGCTCCACCTGGATGTCCAGGTGGCAGCTGTGGCGAAGGGAGCATTTTACCAGTTACATCTGTTGCGCAGGCTTAGGCCGTATGTCTCGGACATGGATCTGGCCACAGTCATCCATGCTTTGATTACCTCAAGACTGGACTACTGCAACATGCTCTATGGGGGGCTACCCTTGGTGCTGGTTCAGAAGCTACAGCTGGTGCAGAATGCGGTGGCCCGTCTCTTGCCTGGGGCAGGCCAACATGAGCATATTACACCGGTGCTTCGCCCTCTGCACTGGCTGTCGATAGGTTTCCGGGCCCAATTCAAGGTGTTGACCTTTAAAGCCCTAAACGGCTTGCACCCGCCTATCTGCAGGACCGCCTCACCCTCTGGGACCTGGATCGACCCCTGTGGTCAGCTGGGCCACCTCCTCGGGGTTCCATGGGTGTTTACTAGGAGGAGGGCATGCTCCGTGACTGTGCCGCGACTGTGGAACTCCCTCCTGTCAGAGATCAGCTTGGCTGCCAGCCTCCCCTTTTCGCAGACAATGTAAGACCTGGCTGTTCCTCCAGGTCTTTCCCGAGGAAGATGGGGTGGATGGGTTGGGGTTTTATATTGTTTTTAATTGTAATCATTGTTTCTTTTAATGTTTAAGATGTTGTGAGCCACTATAAGATGCCTGAGGCAGGAGGAGGCAGCATATACATTTTACTATAAATAAATAAAATGGTCTGGGCCCCACATATCAGATTGCCCATCCTTCCATACCCCATCGTGGCCCCTGCATTCTTCCAGGAGCGCCTCCCCATGGGTACCATCGTTTAGACTTGGTCATACAGCAAGGGCTCACTGGGGGGCATTCTTGGTTGTTGCCCCAATGGTGTGCGATTCTCCCCTCCCCCCTGGAGGTTCAGTTGAGTCCAAACATCTTCTGGAGGCAGTGTAAGACCTCTCTCTTTGTAAAGGCATTTGGTGGGCAGGGATAGGGGGTGGGGTTGTGGGATGTTTGGAGGTTTAAGGGTTTTTTGTATTTTGCTTTTATGGATTTTTCATTTTTTATAAATGTTGTTAGCGGCACCCTGAGCCTTTGGGGAAGGGCAGGACAAATTTTGAATGAATAAATAAACAAACAAATGTTACATAGCTGGCTGATAGTATCTCCAAGGGAAGCTGCTGCAACAGCCTATGATGGAGTACTGGGTTCTATTACTCACTGTGGCCTGTGTCTTATTTGTAATGAGCTACGTTGGCTTATTTGTAAATAAAGGTAGCAACTTAGTTCTTTATCTTATACAGCAGGGTGTTGATAGGAAGAAGGGGATGGTGAAATCTTGAAGCACAGCAAGATTTCCATTCATGACTTCCTGGACCCCTGGTTCATTTGCCCAAGACTAGTCAAGATGTGACTGGAGAACTCAACCCCCCATCCAGACAGTGTACAGCCCCCAGCAGCAGATATTATGATGCACACATTTTAAGAACAAACAAACCAGGATTCCTATTTTATTAGGCCCTTTCAAGTTAAGTTGAGAATCCGAACCCTTAAAAATATTTGTTTGGATTTAAGCACATGGCAGTTAAGTTGCCTCAATATTGTTGCTACCTTTGCTGTTAGCATCCTCGCCAGTTTCTTCTTCTTCCACTTCTTCAACATCTTCCATATCCTGTTGGTCAAGTTCCACCTGCTCTTTACTATTTTAGAAAAAAACAAAATGAGAAAGTCAACATGTACCATAAGCTACTGGCTCCCAGTACAACAACTTTGATGTATCATGTGACACCTATTTACCTCTTTCTATTGCTTTTATTTGGCAAAATATGAAATATTAGAAACTGCCTTTCCACAAGCTGCAAGTTTCGTTTTATTATCCTAATGAACAGAGAATTGCCTACTGGTTTACTTACAGGACTTTGCATTATCAGCAATGCAAATTCTAATTCATCTGGGGCAAATCAACAAAAACTCAGTCCCAGAGTTTCTTTACTGCTATAGAGGGTCTATACCACAGATTGGTTGAGATTTTTTTTAATTTTTTTTTAAAATGTTTAAATATTTAAATACAACGTTCACTTTTGCTTAAACTAAGTTTTCCTAAACTAGGATCTAGCACTACAATTTTTAAAAAATACTGAAAACATCTATAAAAAGCACACTTGACAGTAAATGAAAGCATAATGCACTGTTTAATAATCAGTATATTCCAGAAGACATGCAATATCAAGCCTTATGTTGTTTTGATTTGGCATTACCAACCAAAAGAAACAGCAGAAATTGAAGATGGCTAAAACTGAGTATTACCTTTGCTATTTTATGATTAAGCTACAGTGGAAAATAATGTTAAGTAGACCTTGAACAAGCTAACACAGATACTCATCTTCCATTAGGCAGTGTGCATAAGTTCGAGAGGAAAACAAATGAAGCATTTAAAATACAGGTTTAATAAATATATCCAATATGTCAACAGTTCATTCTTACTTGTCAATATCTGCCATGTTCCCAGACCTCAGAAAACGTCTGGGGAAAAAAAATGGAATTAAATTTTATATAGCAAGTATCATTTACAGTTGAACAGAAGTTGGTGAAATACTGCAATTATGACTAGGAAGACACACAGCTTGTCAATAGATTAAAACCAGAACCATAGATGTACCCTTCTGCAATGCAGTCAGGGCATTCGTGTAGTTGTGATATACAGCTATTGATATCTGTATTCATACAAATTAAGATAAATCAGCCATATAATTGTTGCACATTTTCCAATAAAATACTAAACATGATGAGGGAGCCAGAAGCTGGGCGGTGGCAGTAATGCCTTTCTAGATGCTTTCCAATATAAAGATTAGAAAACTAGATTTTAAATTGGTAAACCAGTAAATATAGCTAGACCAGTAAGCCAGCTAAACATAAAAACTCTAGAACCATATTACATTGCACATTCCTCAATTACAGGTTGGATAGAAGTCTACTAAATTAAGACTGCTTTGCACTAGAGCTGGGGTGCTCAACTTGATTCGTGCCGAGGGCCGGAAAAATCTGGTTTGGACCCGTCCTTGGGCCGCATGTGGCCCTGCCCCCAATTTGCAGTAGCGGCTGGGAGAGGCCACTCCCCCTGGCAGCAAGGAACTGGGGCAGGAGATCCCGGCAGCAGAAGCGGCGAGGGGCTCAGGTGGAGCCAGGGAGGGATCCGGCCAACACCTTGAATCTGCTTGCTGCTCAGAGAGGGTTTCACGCCAGTGCAGGGGCTGGAGGAAAGGTGATTGCGAAAGCAGGAAGCATGGTGGGCTGCAGGAAAGGTCTTTGCAGCCAGGGGGAGTCGAGCTGCACACATGCAGCCCACGGGCCATACTTTGTGCAGCCCTGCACTAGAGGAGCTTCTGGGGGGCAGCAGGGAAAAAGGAAGAGTAGGTTCACCCTTTCATAGATTTTCATCTTCAGCCACAATTCCCATAAAAGGCTATGGGAGACTTGAGAATTAGCTTTGTGTCCTGAGGCAGCTTGAATTTAATCACATTTTTGGCTAGGATTTTTCCAAAAGGCTAGATACTATGATGAAAGGCACACTGGAAATACTCAAAACCATTCTCAACTGTTCAGAGCATCCATTTATATAAGAATCTCCATTTAAATATCAAGGCCAACAAAACAGCACAGCACTTCCCATCATGTGTGTGTAATTTAAGAGCCAGTATCGTAACAAACATCAATAGTATACTGTACTTTCAATACCACCTCCAGAAGGTGCTTTTTGTGATCTGTTTGATCAAGTCATGCTGCGTGCTGGACTACTGTCATAACGCCAGCTTCTGACTTATGCTGGTATTAGCAACAGGGCAAGAAATTCGCAGTGGTGCACAGAAAATGGAGGATGAAGACTGGTTCAGTGGGTAGTGAGACAGGAATGGAAAGGAGCAGATCACGCCTGGGGGCAGCTGCATCGGTTCTGTCCCATTCCATACTTCCCACAGTGCCAATACGGGTAGGACCTGGATGGTCCCTCCTTTACTAAAGTCCTGTGGTCCCAACTCTCACTAGTAAGTCTTGTGTTCTTTGTAGAAGGGACAGGCTGGTGTTAAGTACCTCTGTACACGCACTTAATCTCTGGCTGACTCTCCCTGCTCCATGGTGTCTCAAGTGTAGCAGCACAAGACTGACTATCACAAGATGGTCAGTTTTTAAAGCATCCTCTTGCAGTTATACTCCCAAAGTGATCACAGGAGCCAGCTGCTGCTGCTTGGACCAGTAGGCTTATATGCCCTCTAGTTCTGCTGCCTCTACCTGAACAAGTGCCAGCCAAAGAGGGGAGAGTGGCAATTTCTGTTAACAGATGCGGGGGAATGGACCGAAGGCTCCACTTCCTCTTTCAATAGCAGGAGGTAGCGAGCGTTTGAGTGGAGCCCTTTTTACATCCCCATCTCTCCATCCAAAGACCCAGTAGTGGGAGGAGCCCCAGGGGCTGTTGCTGAGGAACAGAACACCTCAACCATCCGCTCCCCCAATGGAGTGTGCTACAGCCAGTACAAATATGCCTACCCACCAGCTTGAGCAAGAAACAAGGGCAGAGCAGATGTCAAGGCTGAACCTGCTTGTCTGTCCCAGCCCCTTGCCACCAAAGCCAGCCTAGCCACAACCAAGCTCTCCACGTCTCAGGAGCAGCCAGCAGGAGGCAGGACTATCCCCAATGCTCAGAAGACAAGAATAATGGCTGGTGCTGAGAGCTGTGCAGGGATGCAGACTTAGGCTACTTTCAGACCTTCCACCTCATGAATATTTTGGCTGAGGGAGGGAATGCGCACGCCAGGATATGTGCAGGGTTCGGCCAGTCTGAAAGCCCATATAGCTAAGTGGTGTGTCGTGGTTTCTTCCAACACAAAACTTTACGTGGGTATGTTGACAAAAACAGTATTGAAGGTTCACATTATGAAGGTGTTAACTGCTGTGTAAATTGCAGTTGCAGTGATGTGGGGCAGAAAGTTTTCCGTAACGGACAAGTTTCCGGTTCTAAAAATGCATTGTTTCATACAATTAGCAACAAAGGATACCAATACCAGTCAAATTGGACAGTTTCAAAGTTGTCGTTAACTTTTTTATACTACAACCTCCTCCCCCCCCCAATCCTTTAGTGAAAGAGAACATGGGTCAAGCAGTTCTGAACCAGATTATCCTCTGAAATGTAATCCATGTAAGCGTTTCTACAAGCAGCAACAGTGAAACTGAAGGTGTCTGGTGAACATTCAAATGCAGCCAGCAGCAAAGTCAGTTTGCTGCCCTGTCCTAGCCACCACTGCACTGCTGAGGGGTAAGATACCCTTGCAGAGAGAGTCTGGGGCTCCAATCTTGCAACGGCTGGTGCATAGCCTTAGCAGTCTGAGCAGTCCTGTTGAGTACTTTTTTGATTGAGTTACTAGTTTAGTAGATCATGGGAACACTGTGGACATAACGCATCTTGATTTTGACATTTGACAGGTTCCCCATGGAATTCTTGCTGAAAACTGGTAAAATGTGGGCTAGGTAATACCATTAAGGAGATTTAGAAGGTTAAAGAACCATACTCAAAAAGTGCTTATCAATGGCTCATCAGATCTAGGGTGCAAACTTCCTCTGAGGGAAATGGCAATGCTCTTACTCTAATCTAGCAAGTGTCACTGCAGACTCATGGGCCATATTAAACCACGGTTTGTTTACACAGCATCTTTGTCCTTGCAGTTTTGCTGCATGTTCCTTAACATGTGTTTGCCTTGTTGCAGAGCAATGCATTCATACCACTGCTGATTTCCCTGCATACGAATGCACCCCTTGATCTTCCCTGCAGCTTTTGCATTGGGTGGCATAAAATACAGAACATTAAGGAGCATGGGAAGTGGAAAAGATTTCACACAACTGTCAGAATGAGGTCTTGTGCCACTACTCACTGTAAAAGTGATACCTTGGCCAAAAAGCATCCCAAGAAAATCCTGTTTTCCTGAATAAAGAGTTAAGGGAAGTGGTGCATTAGCTGTGTGTCATTTTGAAAGCGCCAAAAGAAGGTCAGCTGTGCACCAGTAAGCTCACACTGATCTGAAACTACAGTTGTTAGACACTTGCATTTGGGTGCTCTGCTACTGCCTGCATCCTCCCCCTGACACCAGTGTGTTGCTACTTTGAGAGGCCAAGGGGCAGATAGCAGAACCTCTTGGATCCCTAACATGTCAGGGCTTGGAGACTGTCAAGATGAAGTTCCCAAGAGGGATTATGGGCAGCTGACAGGAGGCACTGAATGGAGCACACACAGCACAAAGTGAGAGAGAATGAGTGTATATGAATGAAATAGTCACTTTTGTGGAGAGGGACATTTGATTTTGCCATGGTAGGTGGGGCCTTTTGCATTCTGCCGGCAGTTTGGCATGGATGGCAGATGGGGCTCACTTGCCTCATGGAGGCATTTTTGTATTGTTGGAATGTGGGGACACTATCATGGTGATATATTTGCACTGAGGGCACACAGGGCACATTTTGGCATTGGGTTAGAATTTGATTTGGCATGTAGGGGTCTTGTCATCACTGTGGCACTTTCACATAAACAGATGGGAGGAAGAGAGTAACTGACTTTGGGACTGACTCGCAGAAAGATGAGTAAAAGGGACTTTGGGGGTTGGTGGGAAGGGAGAGAAAGGGGACTTGCAGGATGGGGCTTGTTAGGGGGGGCAGCAAGTCCAGTCCAACCTAGCTATGTCCCTGGAGCAGAATCCTGACAGTGGGGGTCCTGGGAAGTGAGCCCTGGCAGGGAGGGAGGGTCAGTGGGCCGCCCTGCCCCTTTTCTTGTGTTTTTCAGCCAGCTTCACATGTCTGAGTGTTTCCCCTTGCTGTGCCTGTTCACACCACCACTTGCCCACCCAGTCTTGTTGCCCATTTCTTCCATACCCCCACCCACCCCCTTACGGGTCCGGCCCGATGTCTTCTCCAGCTAGAGATGCCTCCCTGACTATCATTGGCTGCAGCAGCTGCTCATCTGCCTGGGGAGGCCTGGTCAGCTATTGGGGGGGGGGGGGGGGAAGAGGAGAAGGGGAGGGAAGAAAAGGAGGGGGTCATAATGGAGGCACTGGATAGATGGCAAGAACCATTTTATATAGTTTTTTATACAATTCAAATATCAGATTCAATAATTTATTACTTCTTTTGTATTTAAGTCATAGCATATTGTTTGGAATGATACTGAGATTCAGTATCTGTCTGTTAGTTCACATTAATATCAGGATAAAATCTGGCAACTGAATTTTTGGGGGGTTCCTGAAGTTGGACCTGAAATTTCATGCCCTGCTAGCTAGATTTGGGAAGTATCTTACAAAAAGCCTCATCCAAACAATATGCATATTCTAACATGCTTGCTTAAGTCAGAATGCTGAATAGCTAAGTAGAAACATGGCTTTTCTGGAACTATATATAAATCTTAATATGCAAGTTGCCTGAAGTGGAGATTTTTTGGCTAAAACTTACTGTTTTGAATGAATGTCATGAACAATAAGTAGCTTTGGGCACATCTATTCAACCTTTCTTCACTTTAAATATTTCAGATATCCTGAAAAATTCCAATAACTCTACTGGGGGTACAGAACCCTTTGAAAATAGCAACTGATCAGAGCAGCTTTTTAGTCCATGGAGAGTATCCTGAGAATTGGAGCCACAGGAAGAGAGCATAGAAGGAAAATAGGCAGAAGTAAAACTTCAGGAAGTAAGAGTAAAACAGGGGTAGAATGCGTGCAAGACATTTACTGCATATAAACATACACTATACATTCACACACATGCATGAAGTTGCTGCTGTGTCCAGCAGTTTATCATGGCAGTGCAACCATCATCCCCTACAGCTTACAGACAGCAGGCAAATCAAGATTAGCCAGGTAAAACAAGAGCATAGTCACTAGACCCTCACTTATTCACATCCCTAACGTAGTTCAGAGTATGGAGCATTAACAGTGTACTTTTTGAAGATGCAACTATGAAAGCTAAGCATTATTCACTTAATCAGTTTTGTACAAGTGATAAGATGTACTGAAGTAGTTAGCAACAAATTCTGACATCTATGCATTAAGACAAACTTCTAAGAACATATGATACCATGCTCAAAAAGGTATATTTGATTAAAGTCATGAAGGTCAAATATCTCAATGAGTGCCTCAAATCCTAGTTTTCAGCAGCCATACTGGTTAGACACAAATCAGATTTTCTGGAGTCATTATCACAACTGATGAAATGAAATATCTTCTAGTCACTTTCAGCACTCAGTTCTGTAGGTATCTGGTAAATTCAAATTCCAGCAGTATTTAAATGGAGTACTTCAGATGCCTAGTGTATAAAGGGGAGACTGTGGTATTAACACAAGTCAGTATTAGCCATCAGATGACACATAAATCAGTTTTATTTACTTAACTACCTGACAACAGTTCCAGCGTGGTTTATAAACATCACTTCCAGCAGCATTTTAAAATTGTAATTCACAAGATAACGTGTGTTACTGGAAACCTTCATGGCACACATACTGACTGTAGCCACGCTACAAAACTCTGGGAAAGCACAGCTTAACAAGTGATAATTTAATTATTTCATCATCCTGTGTGCAGATTTCATTCATGCAGTTAACACCAATGGTATTTTTTTATTTTCCATCTAGACATTCCACATTCTGACTAAGCATAAAATACTAAGCCCAATGCCTTGTTAGAAGACATCCTGTGGATGGGTATCTCTGCAAAGCAGATGTAGCAATTTTGTGCATAAAAATGCATTTAGAAGTTATCAATGTGAGCAAATCACAAACAAAGCAAAAGGTTTCTCTATATATTGGGGAGAAGAAGGATGTTCATAAAACTAGAATATTTCCCTTGCAAAAACATGCTGCTAAATTATCACAAGTCTACACACACTATGCAAGTGATGAGAGGTCAAATACCTATGCACAAGAGCTACCCTATTTTGGGGGGGATGAGGTTACAATCCACAAACAAGTTACTTTAGAGAAATCCCATTGATTTAAACAAGACTGTTTTAGATTTTATATCCAATAATTTCAGCCCAAGTTTAAATCAGCAAATCCTCATCAGTTGAAGTAAAACTGTTGAGAATTCAGTTCATTAACCTGTTGGCTGATTTCAGCTTGGATACTTATCTCAGCCTCATTTCTGAAATATTAATGGAAACTTACATGAGATGTATTAAAAATAGAGTTCTTGTTAATGAGAACCAAAGACTAATCTAATGATACAGTAGATACTTCTAAATTTAAAAGGTTCAAACTTCAAAATCAGAGGACATGTTTGATACCAAATTGCAATCACTTCCCTCAGTCAAATAATGCCAGCTCCACCTTCCTGGGCAGAAACAATTTTTTGCTGTCATACTGTGGTCCCCATTCAGAAACAGCACATGCTTAGGTTTCGAGCACGTGTCCGAAACAAGACAAACATATGTCTACCTTGCATTTTCTTGTGGGCATGCTTGAGCAACATCTACTCCAGAACGTCTGGGTCCTTGACCACACTGGGTACCAGACTTCTAAAAAAGCGAGCTGGAGGTACCAGCTGGATCTAGGAGAACAGGTTGTTGCTTCATTCTGCTAGAGAAATACAAAAGGAGTATTCTCCATTTGTAGCAGCATGTGGAACATGCTGGTTCCATAGTGCCATGTCCTACTTCATTTTACAGAACAGTTCATGCCCCTGATCACTTCTTTTTTAGAGAAAGGAACACTAGACATTGCGATTTATCTATCTGGGGGAGAACAATGTCCCCAGTATACTAGAGCTTTAATTGGTCTGCAAAATGAAGCAGAACATGGCACTACCGAGCCAGCATGTTCCACATGCTACAATCCTGTGGACAAAGCTTCTATAGTGCTGTGTGTAGTAGGGCACAATTAGGACAAACACAGCTGCAGGGCCAGTAGAACGACAAATTTGTTTATTTTAAAGCATTTATTACCCCGCCCCTCCTGCCAAAGGCAGCCCAGAGCGGCTTACAAATAAAAACACATAACATGTATCATAACACTAGAAAAAGGGGACAAAACAGGGATTTTAAAAAGGGAGCATAACCTCCCCATAACTGAGGAGAAATATCACAGCCATGAAAAATATGAAATATATAAACCCCAACTTAATGTCCCCCCATAAGAAAAATAATAAAACCCACCCTCACCCATTCTCCTCGCCAAAGGCCTGGCAGAACAGCCAAGTCTTACATTGACATTGAAAGGAGGGAAGATCTAGGGCCACCCTGGCCTCTGCTGGGAGGGAGTTCCACAGCCGTGGAGCAGCCATCGAGAATGCCCTCTCCATAGTAGCCCCCCGGGACACCCGGGGGACCTAGAGACGGGCACTCCCGGATGACCGCAAGGGCATGGAAGTAAGGCGGTCCTGCAGATTAATGGGGCCCAAGCCATATAGGGCTTTATAGGCAAGAACCAGCACCATGAATTGGGCCTGGAAGACTATTGGCAGCCAGTGCAGAGAATGGAGCACTGCTGTGATGTACTTCTAGTGGCCCGTCCCCACTAGAAGTACATCAAGGAGATGGACAACCGCATTCTGCACCAGCTGCAGTCTCCAAGCCATGAGCAACCCCACATAGAGCACATTACAATAGTCTAGTCTTGAGGTAATTAAAGCTTTAATGATAGTGGCCAGGTCAGAGTCTGAGATATGGCCAAAGCCACTGTATCAGATGTAATTAGCGGAAAGCGTTCCTCAGCAGTGCCCCAACCTGGACATCTAGGTGGAGCTGCAAGTCAAGGAGCACTCCCACGCTTCTAACGTGCGTAACCAGTGGAGGGCGGATCTCATCAATGAGCTGAAGATACCACACCCACCACCTTCCCACTAGCATCACATCCATCTTGTCGGGATTCAGCCTCAGTCAACTTGCCCTCATCCAGTCTCCCACAGCCTCCAAACATCATGTGCGCACCGAGACTGTGGGGCCTGGGTCAGATGAAAAGGAGAGAGTTGGGTGTCATCAGCATATTGATACCACCGAAGTCCAGAGCTCCCGACAACCTCTCCCAACGGCTGCATACACACATTCAACAGGAGAGGGGACTAGGTAGAACCCTGTGCGACTCCACACGAAAGGTCCTGGGGAGATGAAAAATATCCCCCGAGCACCACTCACCGAGTTCCTCCAGTGAGGAACAAACAGGACCATTCAAGAACAGTCTTGCCTACCCCAGTTCGGTCCCGGGGAAGAGTCACTAACAACTCATGGTCAACGGGTATCAAAAGCAGCCGATGGAGCTAACAGAATCAACAGGGTTGAATGACTCTGATCCAACTCCCAACAAAGGTCGTTGACCAAGACCACAAGCGCAGTCTCAGTGCCAAAGTCTGGACAAAAGCCGGACTCCGAAGGATCTAGAACACCAAGTTGGTCCGGATGCTCCTGTAGCTGCCGAGCCACTACCCCGTTCAATAACCTTCCCTAAAAAGGGAAGGTTAGAGACAGGCCGATAACTGGCAAGGGAGTCAATGTCCAAAGAAGGCTTTTTGAGCAGGGGCCAAACCATCACCGTCTTGAGGCAGCTCAGCATCTCGCCCTCCTGAAGGGAGGCATTGACCACCACCCAGCAATGGTCCCAACATCTCCCATCTCGGCTTAACCAGCCAAGACAGGCACAGGTCCAGTCCACAGAAGGTGGCTCTAACAGCCCAAAGAAATCCTGTGCATCAGCGAGCAAAATCGGCTGAAATTTATCCCATAAAAATCAGACAACCTCTGGCTCTCCCATTGTAATAAGTGCGGCGTCGAAATCCTGGTGAATGCGAGCAATTTTATTAGCAAAGTAATCTACAAACATGTCGCAGCGGTCAGTGGAAGATTCCAGGTCCAGCAAATCCATCTTTGCTGCCCGCACAGCAACTGCATAGATTTGCAAACTAACAACTGCACAGGCTTGCAAACTATCCCATTCATTAAAGAATTCATGTTCCAAGCCCCAGTTGAATTCCAGCAAGTTAGTTTTGAAGCTACAGTAGTCCTAGACCCTCTGCCTCCAAAAGAATGAGCTCTTCATTTTCAAATATTCCTACCTGCTGAAACGGCCCTTTGGATAACTGGACATAAAGAGGCCTCAGTCCAAGTAAACTACACCATGGCAGGGGTGGAATGCTATTTATTGGGGGGCAGTTTTTACCAGATAAAAGCTAATGGAGGTTGCATTATTAGGAATATTCCCAAAACTCAACATAAAAGAGACTCAGTGCATGCCAACAACTTAGATTAGCGATTCACACTATCGTTTGTAACTGGAAATCAAAAACAAAACCATCTGTTAAAAAATGGCGGCACAGACTCTGGACAATACTGACCATGGAACGAACCCAAGCCGAACTACAAATGAACTTGGAGAACTTTTATTCAGTGTGGAGTTGTATCTGGGAAATGATCCAAGAGGAACTGGACTTAACAGAATCAAATGTTACACTTTGTCTTAAGAAAATGTAATCCCAGGAAAAATAGTTAAAATGGCTAATAGGGGACCAATGCTGTAAGCCTAGGTCCCCTTCGATAGCATTCTTGAATGTTATAATACTGAATGTAATGACTTGGAAAATTTTAATAAAAAAGAAGTTCCAAAAAAAAAAAAAGCTAATGGAAAAAACTAGTTATTCCTGGTTAAAAGGCATTAGTATTTTCTATTATCATAGCAGTTTCATTAATATACAGCAAATTGCAATGGACTATACAATGCTTTAGTTACATTTTCAAATTGCAATTACTTAAGACAGTAGATAAGAAATGGTAGATAAAAAGAAACTCAATGGGTAATACTCGTATATGTAATTTAATACTTTTGAATGCCGATACACATTTTGTTCTGGCATTTTACTATTTTTTTCAAATTATACCGGGTATTTCAGTGTTTGTTATATAAACCAATATCAAAGGATAGATTACATGAAAAAAACCCAATTCAGAGTCTAGGCTTGAAGCTTAGACAACCAGAAGTTAAGTGCTATACTGGAAGATCAATGGTCCATCTAGCCTAGCATTTTGTCCGACAGTAGCCACCTTTGGTCAACTGATGGAAGTGCACAAGTCATAATGGAGAGATCCAGTCCCCGTTTGCTCCTAGCTCCTGACAGTCAGAAATTATGTCTCCTGACCAACTTGACTAATAGCCATTTTGTCTTCTAAGGACTTACCCAATCCTTTTTTAAAACCCAGTTACGATATCGGCCTTCGCAACATGCTCTGGCAGCAAGTTCTACAAGTTAATTGTATGTTAAGTGGAAAAGTTCTTCCTTTTAAAGTATTTGGCTGGTCAAATAACATGCCAACTACAGGTAAAAAAACAACCCCATCGTCTAATGTCTTTACTTTGTTTGCTAAACATATAAATTTAATTGCTTAACAAAATTCCCAGATCCAAAAGTTTGATTCCTGCTCAAGAAAGCCAAGGCAATATTATAAAACTCAAGGTTTGGGTTAAGGCTCTTTCCTGCTTATTTTGTTTCATAAACGTTAAACCAACCATGTTACTAAAGAAACATTACCAAACCACTATTGTTTTTCCATAGCTTTATTAGTAGATTTTAAATTTTATTTCCCCATTTTCCTAGGCTGGCCTTTGAAAGTGACAGGCCCCATCCAGGACTGCCGCAGAACCCTGCTCTGCAGCAGTCCCAGCCGGAGCCCGTCACTTTCAAAGGCCACTTCCTCCCCCTTGGGACACTGGCATGTTCAAGCAGCCCATCAGGTCCCATTTGGGCATTTATGGTGTCTAATGGGACAGGGGTGATTCAGGTACCACAGATTCATCATGGGTGCCTGAATCTTCAGGTACCTGGTCGCAGCTCTATTGCTGCCCAAACCCACCAGACTGTCTAAGAGCTTTGATATGAGGGGTGGTGGAGTTAGGGGAAGCCACACTGCCTTTGAACCTCACGACAGGAAAGTCACGTGGGGGCAGGGGGAGCGCACCAGCTGGCCTTTGAAAGCGACAGGCCCCAGCTGGGACCTCTGCGGAGTCAGGCTCCACAGAGCTCTCAGCCAGCACTTGCCAGTTTCAAAAGCAACTTCCCAACCACAGTGCTTATCAGAACTCTGTATGGGTGAAGCTATGGCCTGCCTTTGAAACTGATATGCCCCAGCTGAGACTTACCAGTTTCTCTGGGTAATGCTGCATTTTCTAACATCACACACCCCAGTGGTCCTCAGGTAACCTGTTGGGTGCCCCAAAAATGCAGGCATTACCCAAGGGTATTAGTTTTAGTACCCACTGCAACTCTAGGAAGCAGCAATAGTGGCTCAAGGCACTGTGCCCCTGCACCCAGTCCCCAAGAGAGCCCAGTAGCAGCAGCAGCTGAAATGGCAACTCAGCTTCTTTTGCTCCTGAACACATCCCCAGGCAGCTACTTCTAGCAAAAGAAGCTACAGTAAAGGTACCCAAGAGCCTGATGCAGCTCCAAAGTCATCATTTGCCCACCTCTGGCTCTAAAACACAGTTCATGATCTAGGTTGAACCACCAACATGGCTCTCTTAGACATATTACAGTTCTTCTCTAAACTATGCGCAATACATGGTTAAAAAAATGCTCACGTTCCTGAGCTTTAGGGCCCTATTTTGACAAGCTAAAAAGCTTAAGCTGACTGAAAAAGCCCTCCAACATTTAAAAATGCAGGCTAACTGGTTTGAAGGAGTATTAACTATTATATTGACTCCCTCTACAGTGAACAGTCTGTGGCAGTTAGGAAACTATTCCACGCCTCAACTGACTAGATGAGGGAGGAGGAAGCAAAAACAACAAACTCCCAACAGTTGCTAGCATAAAACAGCAGAATAAATGAAACAAGGAGTCTGTTATGGTAGGAACAAAGTACTTGTGAGATTTCCTCACAGTACTCGAGAGTCATTTCTGCTTCATGTTGGGATTTCACCTTAATGATTTGATCACAGATGTTCAAAGTACCTATACATCTCAAGGTACACTTTGCCCTATCAAATTACTTATTGCAAAGTAGTGAAAATCAGTAACGTGCAACATATTTGCTATGTCCAGTTCTTCATAGCAAAACCCAATGTGCTCAGTGATGACAGAAAAACGATGCAAGTGAAAAGGTAAAGCTGTTTAGGAGAGCAGTCTGCCATTTTAACAGTTTATCCAACAAGTAATGGCGGGCATTTTGCAACAGTAAAATAAAAATGTATTGTTGGTTGGTTGGCAAGGTCATCACTTATAATTAAACATGATGCTTGGCAGTTACACCAGTAGCCACAAACCTTTGGTACATTGTTGCAGCATGAAGATGGGATTTCCTCAGCCAATTTATTATGAAGCCATATTTTGGAAACAGATTTAATGTAGTTGTCCTGCTTGAAAAATGATCTGTAATCAAGTCTGAAAGCAGAAGTATGTTGTATCATCTGATAAATCATTTTGTAAAAACTCAGTAGCACTAAGTCTGAAGCCACTGAAATTTAGACGTTTTAACTCCTGCTATTGGTTGCAGTTCATTTATGTTCCCATGGAACATAAGAGTTTAGTGATGCCTTTCATCACTAAACTCTAAAACTGCTGTTTAAAAGCCCTCCTCTATTTTCAACTAACAAGCCAACTAGCTGTTCATTGGAACACAGGGCAGCCTGCAGACACCTTTATAAACTTCTGCAAATTATAGTGGCCTCTACCTCAGAGTTTGCCACAACAGGGGATACACACATTGATAGGAAATTAGTGCTCTCAGGTGTCATGAGACCTAATGCAGAGTTCTGTCAGCCACCTAACCACTACTAGACTCAATACAGACTAGTTATGGCTTTACTGCTATTAGAATATGGCTCATTTTTCTTAATAAAGCTTTGAAACAATTACAGTTGTGTAACATTTCCTTGATCTATGAAAATCAGTTTTTAGTATTAAGTCTCATTTGTCGCTGCATCTTATTAGAAGTCCCTGAAGTATATGAAGCACAGCTCACTCCTCCAAACCCACAGATGCCTGGCTGCCCTTTTTCAGCATCAGTTTTTCACCCCAACCACTTTATTGTAAAAGTCACATATGAAGTAGTGAAGAGTTGCAAACTCAACCCCTTAGCAAAATTTTAGAACCCACTATTCTAGGTCTTCCCTCTTCCAACCATTACTAGTCACCTCAGTCGGCTTAAATTTTCATTCCCCAGGTAACACTTTGCCCTTTTTAAACAAAGAACCTAGGAATCCTGTTTCAGGTAAGAGTGGTTTGGGAGTCAGTGAAAAGGGGTGAATGCCAAAAACAAACAGCCAATCAGAATGAGGATTACCTTCAACTTCAGTCGGCTTTCAATTCATAAAACAGTTTTAATATTCAAGAGGTTCTAGGTTTTTGGACTTATCACTATTTTTCCATACATATTCCAATTTCATATTAGCTAAATCAGGTTATGCTTATAATCTTCAAAGAACAGACTGACAGATGCTTTTTCTAACGCCTGTAAATCCCAAATACCAGTAAATCGAAGGAGGACACTTTTGCAGAGGGATGAAAATCTATGTACCTCAAGACAGAATATGGAGATTTCAGAAACCCACCACTTCTCAAGCTACAGATCACTTATAAAAAAAGAGAGGTTATGAGACACTGTACCTTCCAAAAATGGAGATCACTTCAACACTTCAGCCTCTACTACACTCATGCTGTCGAACAGGAGACATAATATAGTCAAGGCAGTAAGTAAATATGGCAGTAAAATTGATGAAGGTGTGCGCCTTAGGTTCTGCCTATGCTAAGATTTTAATAATGTGTTTGCTTCCTTCGTCTACCCTCTCCAAAGACTTGGCATGACAAGGCAAGTAGTACTTTATTTTATTTATTTATTTTATTTTTATTTTCTACATTTCTACCCCACCCCTCCTGAGAACAGGTCGGGGCGGCTTCCAACAATAAAACCATATAAAATACATATAAACATTTAAAACATCAACATACACTGTAAAGTATTAAACAGGGCCCGGGAATATTAAAACAAAAAATAGGGTAGGGGAGAAAACCCATTCCCCAAAGGCCTGGGCAAACAGCCAGGTTTTACAACTTCGCCGGATTGTCAACAGTCGTGGGGCCAGTCAAGCTTCCTCCGGAAAGGAGTTCCAAAGGCGTGGCGCGGCCACCGAGAATGCCCTCTCCATTGTGGCCCCCTGCTTAACGCGGGGGACCTCCAGGAGAGCGCGTTGCAGTAGTCCAGCCTCGAGGTGACGAAGGCATGAATGAGGGAGGCCAGGTCCGGGCCGGAGACGAACGGATGCAGCCTCTGCACCAGATGCAACTGGCGGAAAGCAGTCTTTGCGACTGCCTCCACCTGCCGCTTCAGGCGGAGAGCCGCGTCCAATATCACCCCCAGACTCTGGACCTGCTGAGCTATAGGAGGGCGAACGCCCCCAATCAGGGGGGCCACTACCTCCCTCGCTCTCCCCACCAACATCACCTCCATCTTATCGGGGTTGAGCTTCAGTCTGCTCTGCCGCATCCATTCCGCCACAGCCTCCAAACACTGGGATAGCAACAAGACAGCAGGGTCTGGGTCAGTTGAAAAAGAGAGGTACAGCTGAGTATCATCAGCATATTGGTGACAACGCACCCCGAACCCTCCCACGACCTCCCCCAATAATACTTTACCAGTAGACTGTACAACCAGGACAAATGTTTGTTGTACCAGGTATTTCTGGAATGCTCAGAGCAGCACATACACTAATCTTGAGTATAGTCTTTGTATATGGTCTTTCCCTATTCCCTTCGTATAGTTTTTCTCTAATTCCTCACCTCCAGAGGCTGCTAATGTCACTACCATCCTTTCATGAGTGGATCCCTTCTCCACTGTAACTAAACTAAGCACATGCACCTCCATCTTCCCAACTTCATGACTATGTTCCTCCTCTCCCTTGTCCACCCTAGACTGTAAGCCCCCTGAGGCAGCAATGATTAGACAAATTCATAGACCAAATGATAGGTCAAATGACTATTCCCCAAGATAGTCACATGCGTCTTTAAACCTCAAACCCAGAAGCTGGAGTTAATATTAGGAGAGCATCCAGGATTAGCCATTATCGAAAAGGGACATCAGGCTAGACAGACTATTGGTCTTGCTCAGCATGACAGTTCTAATGCTCTCATGTTGGCAAACAAGTTGATCAGCAATTAACACATTAAAAACAGTGTATGTCTACCTTTTGTTATTTAAAGTCTGAAACCTAGTAGTGACAGTTTAGATGTCAGGACTGAACTCTGCTCATTATTTATCAATGACAATCAGCATTTCTATTCCAAATCCCAAAATTTATATATTTACCTTTTGCTATTTATAGATCTTTAAGCTGCTGCACCAGCTCCATTCTCTTCAACAGGCAACAGGGTAGCACTTGTGAAGCACAGGGACAATTGTCTCAGAAGTCTCATTTTTAATAAGATTTTTGATAATGGAACTTTTTCCATGTAAGAGCTGAAGCCCAGATGAGGGCAACTGGTAATGAGGTTATAGTAATAAATATTTTTACAATGTCCACGCCAAATGGTACTTTAAGTGCTTCATAACAAATAGGATAAAATATAAAACCTAAAACAAATCTATTTAAAAACAATTTTAAAAGGAGGTAAAGCGCGAGAAAAAGCACTGGGTGTTTTGAAACAAGCAAGGCAACTGAGGGGGCGGTGTCCATGGCCGCTGAGTGGCACTGCCATGGACCACCCACTCGAGTCGAGTGCACGGGGAGGGATTCGAACAGGCGGTTCCCACTTGGCTATCCTGACCACGGAGGCAAGCAGCCACACACTCCCTTCTGCCATAGACCATAGGGGAGGGGAAAGCGTGCCAGGCTGGTCTTTGTAACTGACGTCCCCGGCATGAGTGCTGGGGAGCCCAGGCTCCCCAGTGCTCGTGTCCCTTGCCCACAGTACCTGTGAGTGGTGGACTGGTTTGCTGGCATGGGTGGCCACCCTAGTTCATACAAGCAGGGGCTCTGTGGGCACCCATTGTCACAGAGTCATTTGGTTTGCTCCGGAGCAGGTCAGATTTCTTGGTATTGCTCCATGAGTGGGTGCTACATGGCTCGCAGAAGCACACCCCCCCACTTCACCTTCAGATAGGAGGTCGATGCGTGGCTCCTGAGTAATCATGTGTGGCAGCATGTTTAAAAACATACATTAAAGGAAGCTGGCAGTAGATCCTAAAAGCACCTGGAGAATAAATAGATCTTCAGGTGCTTCAAAAGGTGAGGAGGGAGGAACTGAGATGGACATTTGGAAGGAGAGAGTTCTATATTGAGGGGCCCACCACAGCCCACTGACTGCCCACTGACTTAAGGCACAATGACAGAGGATCCCCCCAAAACAAGTGGTTTCTGAGCAGACACAGCCATCAGGGCAAGGCTCCAGAAGCAGGTCTCAAATCTAGCCAGGGCCTATACTGCTCAGGGCCCTAAAAACCAGCTGAGTAACCTTAAATTCAGTCAAGCAATCCATGCAGAGAACGTACAGTGGCCATAATATGATCATAGCTACCCAAGCCAGTAAGCAGCTCTGCTGCTGCATTCTGAACAAGCTGCAAGTGACCAAGCAGCACCACTTAAAGTCCATAGAAGAGGGAATTACAAAAATCAAGCCTCATGGTCACCAGGGCATGGTCAGCCTGGAATAAATAAGGACACAGCTGAAAAAACATATTGCTTGAAATACTTTACCTCAAGATTCAGCTAAGTAACAAAACAGTTTAAACTAACTTCATTTCATAAAGCACTTTTGGCCCAAAGATATACATAATTTTATATGCAAGTTATAAATCAGAATTCGCTACATCCCCTTCTGGGATACAAGAGCACTGTGACGTATGGCATTTGCAAGAGCATAAAATTTAGGAGAAAAATATTCTAATCAAATTCTGTACTAAGAGCTACACACTTAAATGACCATGTGTGGTTAGGGCCTAATGTTAACCATCTTTTAAACCAGCAAGCTATAGCAACTTTTTGTAGTACTAGTTCAATACCACCTCAAAACATACTTTGCCAATGATTCTATTAAATTTATTTATTGTTTAGTTAGATTTATATCCTGCCCTATCCCCCAAGATTTACGGCAACTCAATAAATACATAATACAAATATAAAATACATAATTAAAAACCCACAAAACTAAAAGCACCTCCCTCAAGTCCTCCCAAATCTATCCCTGCCCACTGAATGCCTGGCCAAGCAACAAGGTCTTACAGTGCCTCCAGAAGACATTCAAACTAGGGCTTAGGCAAGCCTCCAAGGAAAGAGAGGTCCCAAGCTGTGGGGAAGCTACTGAGAAGGTCTCTGTGGGCCCAAGCCATACGAAACTGGGCCAATGATGGAACCTGCAAGCGGGCACTCTTGGCAGATCTTAAGGGTTGCAAAGGGACATAAGAAGAAAGGCGGTCCTACAGATATGTAGAGCCCAAGCCATTTAGGGCTTTAACGGTCAATAACCAGCACCGTGAATTGTGCTCAGAACACTATAGGCAGCCAGTGCAGACTCTTAAGCACTGATGTAATGTGCTCCCAGTGACCCACTCCCATCAAGCAGTGGAGCGTTACTTTCTGCACCAGCTGCAGCCCCTGAACAGTCTTCCAGGGCAACCCCATGTAGAGCACATTGCAAGTCCGACCTCGAGGTAATGAAGAGACATGGATGATGGTGGCCAAATCATGTTTGAAAGAAAGGAGGTGCAGCCTTCTCACAAGGTGGAGTTAGCAAAAGGCACTCATGGCCACAACCACAACCTGACCTTCCAGGCACAGCTGAGGATCCAGGAGCACCGAAGGCTACGCACCCAAGTAGCAAGGGAAGGCCGGACTCCATCAATGGGGCTGGCCAACCATCACCACCTCAGTCTTGTCTGGATTCAGCTTCAGAAGGCTCACCTGATTCTAGTTCCCAACAGCAGTCAGGCACTGGGTAAGCACCAAAACTGCATGGTCTGGGTTGGACAAAAAGGATAAGCAGATCTGCATATTGAAGACAGCACTCCTGAGATCTATGCACAATCTCACCATGGGGCCTTAGATACACATTGAACAGGAGTGGAGACAGGATGGAACCCTGAGGGACCCCACAAGAAAGGCGGCAAAGGGAAGAACAGTCACCCATCACCACCTGTTGAAACTTCCTTGACATGATTGAACAGAACCACTCTAGAGTCATCCCACAAACCACAAGTCCCGCAGCCATGTCAACACCACTTCATGGTCAACTGTATCAAAGGCCGCTGAAAGATCTAAAAGGATCAGCAGGGCATAATATCCTGTCAATCTCTCAGTGAAGATCATCGACCAACACCACAAGCATCTCAGTGCTATACCCAGGGCAAAAGCCAGACTGACATGAGTGCAGGAATCCAATTGCATCTAGATGTCCCTGCTGCTGTCTGGCAACCACCCCATTCAGTAACCTTCCCTAAAAAGGGAAGGTTAGAGACGGGGCAATAGCTGCCTAAGGAGTCCGTGTCAAGTGATTATTTTTTTTAGTATGGGCTGAACTCCCATCTTGAGGGTATCCAGTACCCTGCCCTCCCAACAGGAGGCACTGAATCTCAGATAACGAAGGCCCCAGCCTCACAGTTGGCTTACACCAACCAAGACAGGCAAGGATCAAATTTACAACTGGTTGTCCTTATTGCCCCAAGGACATCCCCACCCCACCTCAGTGGGTGACACCAAATTACACCAATCCAAATAAACAGGACAGAAGATAATTCAGCCACAGGATGGAGACAGCCCAGATTCACCAGACTGTTCACCGCCTAGAATAGCTCTGCTGGACAGGACTTTGCAGGTGCTATGGTAGGAGAGAGGAAAGTAGTCCTCACTGCCACCCTAGTCATACCATAGTACTTCAAAATTGATCTATGGTACAACCAGCTGGCTTCAGCGCAAGACAACCACCACCTGCGCTCCAACCACCTCACCTTCTACTGCAGATCCCCCATAATTTTGTGAATTAGACTTCGCATATACAACACAAGCTTAAATTAAGGTTAGGCACCACAAATTATGGTCACGTATATTTTAAAATTGTAATTACTACCACTTCCTGCAATGGTTCCTCTAAATCTGTTCCTCTAAATTCCCCCTTAAACAGACTGGCAAGGTTTATGTCAGTGTAGTTTGGGATAGTGGTTATGTTTTCGGGAATGTAGTGTCATCTAGTGTTTTTAAACAAGTTACCACCACACATGGCCACCACCCTAGAGCCACTCATCTAACCACCCATCTGAAAGTGAAGTAGGGGGATGCACGCTTCCGTAAGTCATAGAGCACCCACTTATCATGCACTGCCCAAGACCTGGAGTACTCAGTACAGGGCAAGCCAAAAAAGCGCATGGCAACAGGCATCCGAGCATCCCGTGCCATGAACGCAGGGGGGCACCCACACTAGCAGACTGGTCCGCCACTCACAGGCGCTATGGGTGGGGACACAGACTTTGCAAGTCACAAGAACTGGCCATGAACACTGGAGAGCCCAGTTCCCCAGCACTCACACTTGGAACGTGTCAATTTCAAAGGCCAGCCCAGTGTGCCTTCCCATCCCGCATGGCAAGGAGAGTATGAGGCAGCTGCTGCAGTAGCCACACAGAGCCACCTGTTAGAACCCCTCCCCAAGCACTTTCCCCAAGTGGCTGCTTTGCAGCTGTGCCACTCAGGGCCCACCTCCTCCTCAGCCTTGCTCACTTAAAAACACCCTGGGTTTCACATCAAGATTCAAGTACAGTAATAGGTTTTCCAAAGAAACTTTGCAAACGATAGGCACACTGCCATTCTCCTTCAGTGCTCACCTCATTTGCATACTCTTCTTCTTTACAAATTTGCGTAACAGAAAGCTTAATAGATCTCTGAACTTAACACTTTGAACTTAAATGTTACTTCAACTTTCAAATAACGGGAAGCATGTGAAATGGGTGTGCACCCACGCCCGCACCTGCGGTGCACCCACAGACCACCCCCTCAGCTGCAGCCCATTTTAAAAGGGTCTCAGTCAGATGGTATTGTGCAAATACCAAAGGCAAGTGTTGGATGAAGTCCAAGCATGGAGCAAACACTACTACTACTACAGTATACCTGTGTACCTAGATAATACCTCTATGATAAGACAAAAAAGTGACTATAGTAACCAATAAAAAGAGGCGGCTCTGCTGTATAACTATGTCTGCTTATCCCAACAGGTGTTCTGATAGTTAAAGAGTGTAGACAAGGGAATTCAAACTGGGAATTCAGGTATGGCTAAACCTTACTTCTGATTATTATTATTTTTTAACTGGACAACATTTTGCAAATTATCTCAATCACTCATGACATGCATACACGCTTGGGTACACAAAAAACATCTTACACTGGTGCTTGTGGTGTATGCTTTACTTTCTTGGCTGAAGCATGAGTAGTGATGCTATTGGTATACCTGTGGCTAAATCAGATTTTTATTTTTATTTTTATTTTCTGAATGACCCTGGTACACCTGTCCTTCACTTTCTCAAGTAGTCCATGACTTTTCCACAGCATTTAAAATCGAAAGACAACTCTTGTAAATTTCACTCCCTCTCTACTCCAAAAATAGGAGATACCACTGGCTGCAGATTCAGGAAGACTAGTCTCACTATTTACTTCTGGAAGTGAAGAGCTAAAAATACGTTAAATTGAAGTGCAAAGTTCTACTTTACAGGCAGGCGTTTCTGAGGCATCAACTTCAATTTCAGCTGGCATTTAAGTATAAACAACTCTCCATAATACTTGCTGCTTGTTATGGAGTCAGCCGTACCTCCAGGGTGCATCTCATTGGTCCCTTTGAGGAAATAAGTTGCCATTTATCCCAAAGGAGCTGATGTTACTTTAAGACCCTCAGAATCACATTACCATATCTGTAAAGGCTGGGCAGCAAAACTGCCCCATTGTATTGAACTTAGCCTGACAAACACCAAGCATTTTAGGGGGGAAAGTATAAGTTGGCCAATAGAAACCATTAACTCAATGGAAACAGCTCTTTCAGAAAGGGAGGAACAGTAGTTCTCAAGACTAAATCCCTAGGTCTCGGACCCTTCCAGTAACGAGTCTCGTAGCACATCAGCCTCAATACTCTCCAAGGAGCCGGCCCCAACACATGGCTCTAGCAGCAGCCCCTCGGCATCCATCCGGAGCCCGCCCAGCGCTCCCTCCCCCAACCCCTCTTGCTGCCGCCGGCCCCAACGCCGCCGGGGAGAAGTTGGGCGCGCGGCAGCGCCCCGGGGAAGGCATCTGAGCGGTCGCGAAGCCTATGCCCACGTGCTCATGCCGAACAGGACAAACCACCCCAGACCGGCCTCTCCCTGCCGCCCCTCCCGCCACTATCGGGAGGGGGGGGGCACCGCGGCCTGCGAGACCGGCCCCGAGTGGCCCAGGTAGGCCTAAGAGCGGCTTCCCAGGAAAAGCAGGGAGCGGCCCCACGCACGCCCCATCCCCCGCCAACACCCAGGCTGCCCTCCAGCCACCGGCCGGGGCGCCCCGACCCTCCTAGACCAGGCCCCAACGCTCACGCTCCCCATATATAAGGACCCCTCTCGCCGGACCCCACACGCCAATACCTGCGCGGGGCTGGGGCTCGCAGTGACTCAGGAGCAGAGAGAAGGTGCCGCGCGGCTGGCGGTAAAAAAGACCCGAGCTCCCGCCGCTCGCGCTCATATAGAATTAACGTCACCACGTAATCCCCTCCCCCACCCACCGCTTCCTCGCCGCGCGCCTCCGTCTCCGAGCAACGCGGGCACGCGCTGAGAACAGCGCCTGGGACCTGCCTGGCTGCAACTGCCACCCCTCCCCTCCGGCGTCATCCGGGCACGCGCACCACGGCTAGGCCACGTGCACCTATCGCACACTGGAACAAATAGCGGGGTGGAGGGGCAGCGCCAGCAGCACAAGCCCACAGGACAGAGAGTGGATGCTTGACCAAGAATGACACACGCGCTCCAGCTGCGTCGCACAACTGTAGCTGGGCTTCCGTGTGCGACCGTTACCAGTAACGATAGCAACAGCCAACCAAGCCGGGACAGAGCGAGGCCCCAGGGCATCTAGGACTCAAACGCGCAAGCACAACTCACACTACGTACATGCTAATAGATGTAGTGTACACACACATGTAGGACAGAGTTGCGTTCTGTGCCTTTGTATGGGGGGGGAAATCAGTGCCTGGCCTTATTGAATTCCATGGCCCAGCTCCCTTTGATGGGAAAGGACTAGATTGCACCATAAGCATGTGAATAAATGTATGTGTTTGCGTGTATCATGTAAGGGATGTGAGCCACTGAGGTCTCTCCTCTCTGTTATTTCTGGGCGGTGATTGCCCACAAACGCCCCCTTACACGGAACAAACAATATAAGCAGCCAAAAGCTTTAGGGGGGATTCACACGTGAGTTTAAATCGCACAGAATCCTCGGCGGCAAAGTGCGATTTTAAAAACTCCGCACTTCCGGTCTGGTGTGAATGCGCTGAGCGCGCACATTTCCACCTAGTCCGAATGTTTGGAGCGCGGTTTGAAAAGCTGCTCGGAGCAACTTTTCAATCCGCACTCCAAACATTCGGACTAGGTGGAAATGTGCGCGCTCAGCGCATTCACACCAGACCGGAAGTGCGGGGTTTTTTTAATCGCACTATGCCGCCGAGGCTTCTGTGCAATTTAAAGACACGTCTAAATCGCCCTTAGTTTGACTCTTCCCATCTCTGCTACCATCTTGCACTGCTTTCCTCCCCCACCCTCCCACAACAGATTGCCTCCATGTAGTTCAACTTCTACCAAAATCAGTGGGACTACTTTGGAGTAAGTGTTCTGAAGATTGTGACCATACATGAAGCACTCTCCTCTATTTACACCCTGTCCCTTGGCAAAATTATTGCCTCCCACGGATTCCAATATCATCTCTATGCTGATGACACCCAACTCTACCTTTCTACCCCCTCTCTCTCCTCTTCTGCCCGCTCCCACCTCGTCAGCTGCCTCTTTGATATCTCCGCCTGGATGTCCTGACATCAGCTCAAGCTCAGCATGGCCAAGACTGAACTCATTTTTCCTCCCTCCTCTTCCTCACCCTCTAACCTGCCCATCTGCGTCGATGGAGTCACCATCCATCCTGTTCTCCAAGCCCAAAGCTTGGGCTTCATCTTTGACAAGCACCTCTCTTTTAAACCTTACATTGTTTCTGTTGCCAAATCCTACGGATTCACTCTCCATAACGTTCCTCGGATCCGTCCCTTTCTCTACCTCCTCGGCCAAAACCCTTGTTCATGCCATGGTTATCTCTCGTCTCGATTACTGCAACCTCCTCCTTGCTGGCCTCCCTCGCTGTCACCTGTCCCCCCTTATCGCAATCCAAAACTCTGCTGCCAAGGTCATTCACTCTGCCCATCACTTCAAGCATGTGCAGCCTCTCCTCTTCTCTCTTCACTGGCTCCCCCTTCCTGAACGTATCCTGTTTAAACTCCTGGTTCCCACGTTCAAAACACTCCACAGCCAAGCTCCCCCTTACCTCTCGGACCTAATCTCCCTACACACTCCTGCACGCGCTCTCTGCTCTTCCTCTGTCCCCTCCCTCACTCTCCCTCGTTTCTCCTGCTCACCTAACCTGCCTTCAACCCTTCTCCCTCGCTGCCCCCCATGCCTGGAACTCCTTCCCTACCCACATCCGCCTTGCGCCCTCCCTCCACTCCTTCAAATCCCTCCTCAAACCCACTTTTTCCTCACCGCCTTTCCCAATGCCTGCTAGTCGTTCCCCATCTACTTACTGTCTGCCCCCCTCCACAGACTGCTGCAACTAACCTGATTGTAACCAAACTAAGCACATGCACCTGAGACTTCGCATCCGCTTGAATATTTGTTTGTCTTCTCCCCTGTCTCTCCCACTGTCCCCTCTCCCTGTCTCCCCCTCCTTGTCTTTTAGATTGTAAGCCACAGGCAGGGACTGCATCCATTTCTATGTTCTGTACGGCACAAAGTACATGACTGGCGCTATATAAATGTTTATTATAATAATAATAATAATAATAATGTACATACCTCTCAAGGAGGGTGGCCATACCTCCCCTGTAAAAGAGGACATTTATGAAAAATATATGATGATGCAGGGCCACACCGGAACCAATGCAGCCCCCCAGCATGTATTATTTATAAGTGTCCTCTTTTAAAGGGGAGGTATGTCTACCCTACTCAAGGGACTTGAAACCAAAAAAGGTTCATCCAGCCCAAACAAATTCCAAGATATGTATGCATATGTCGAGAAGAAACCAGGATATGCACATCCACACCATCACAGTGCTGGACCAGATTCACCTGTATAGATTACATCTTTACCAAGCCAAACCAGATCCACCAAGGTGAACCAAGGAAAGACATAATTTGAAAATGTTACAGCTCTATAGGGTTCCTATATTTTTGAAAATGTGATTTGGCAACACTAGACTAGTCACACTCGAAACATAGCCAGTTAAAGTACAGCCTCATCAGCACTGCTCCACCAGAGTAGTAGTAGGGCTGAAACTTGGTCTTCGGAAAACTACAGAATTCGGCAAAGATAACAGTATTTCGTTCTGAAATGCTGAATTCTGAAGAACCAAGGGCATTATTCGGAAACTTTGGAAAACACCGTATGCATGGGGGGACAGTTGAGCTGCTTTTGGAAATGAAACTTAGTGCCATATTTGGTAGGAGGGGGGACAGGAGGGGACAGTTGAGTGATGGTAAGCTAGTTGGCAAGTTTTGATTCACTGGCCAAGCCAGATGGCAAGCTTTTGATTGTCTGGCAGGGCAAAATAAAAGTAGCTGCAGCCATTTTGCCCATTCTCTTTGGTGAATTTGGCTGTCTGCTACAGTGCTGTTGGATCTGTAAGCAATCGGCTGGGGGAGAGGAGTGCCTGGCCTGGCATGGCATGGTTTGGCCTGTCCTGTCCATAGGGCCAATGCTTGGGGATGGGGGTTACATTTACCTTTAACACGCCATGTAGGTTTTTTTTAAAAAAATAATTGGATGCCACATTGCTTCTAGTTCTGCCTGCTGCTTGGTTGGCACTTGGTACCATGAGGCCAGAGGGATCTCTCTGCCTGACTCCACTTCCCTTTGCCTGGTCTGTTCAAGTTACCAGTGCCACAGTACCAATGCCCCTGTGTGAATGTCTAGTTTCTTAATTTTGTGACTGCTGGGGCCTGGGCTTGCTGTCTTTTCATTGGATTTATTTCTCCATGCAGTTGTAGATTGTTTTGCGGGATTGTTGTATTCTTGAGTGAATGTCCCATTCTTGCTAGCCTGCATTTTTGTGCACTGCTTGGTTGGCATAATTGAAATGAGATAAAATGAAAATGAAATAATGATCAAAGTAGGTGCACTCACTGCTGATGGTGGGCCATGCTGTGGGGGTACACTACTATTGTTGTTGTTTTTTATTTCTGCACACAGTTACACTTTTGGGGGTTGTCTTCTGGTGCGATTGTCCAGCTCTTGCTAACATGTTTTTCTGGGCAGTGCTTTGGCTGCAGGTTCAAGAACTTTGTAACAACTTTACGAAGTTTCTGAAGTTTTTCCGACATTTTCTGAGGTCCAGAAGTCCGAGTCCGAATTCCAAAACTTTGGAACCAGAGGCAGAGGGCCGCCGGGTACTCAGGCCAATTACTCGGAACTTCAGTATTCAGCCCAAATACTCGGAAGTACTATTATTTGGTACAGCCCTAATTAGTAGGGATGGTACACGTGCATAAGATAGACCTGAACCCTAGTAAACCAAGTGCTTTCACAATGATCCTTAACACAGCATACATGTAGTGCACATGAGTGTTGCTGGGTTCAAAGCCTATGAGTAGTCTCAAAATTTGCCAGCTTCATTAATCCTATTCCAAACCATGGTGGAAAATTCATGTGCCATTTTTCCTTTGAGAAACTTAAAAGTGAGTTGCAGGAGCAGCTGCTAGAGGACTACTCTCAGTGCCCAGTTAAGCACACACATAACTCTTAGTAGAGCATGCCAACAAAAATAACAACAAAAGAGGAAGCAAAGGAAGAGTCATAAGAACATAAGAAGTGCCATACTGGGTCAGACCAATGGTCCATCTAGCCCAGCATCCTGTCTCTGACAATGGCCAATCACAGTGGCTTGGGAGAAGCACCCAACAGGTCACAATGGTGGATTCATTCCCTGCTGTTTTCCCCCAGCTCCCGTCATGTCCTCTGATCCTGTCTGGCTGATAGCTGCTAATGGATCTATCTTCCAGGAACTTGTCCAAACCTCTTTTAAACTCAGCTATAGTACTGACCCTTACCACAGCCTCTGGCAGTAGATTCCACAGCCCAATTATATGCTGAGTGAAAAAATATTTTATTTGTTTTAAACTTGCCACCCATGAGTTTCATTGAGTGTCCCCTAGTTCTAGTACTAGCTGAGAGGGTACGTAACTGCTCCTTGTTTATTAGTTCCACACCACTCATGATTTTATAGACCTCTATCATATCTCCTCTCAGTCGCCTCTTCTCCAAGCTGAGCCCCAACCTACCAAGCCTCTCCTTATACGGGAGCCCTTCCATGCCCTTGATCATTTTTGTTGCCCTTCTCTGTACTTTTTCTAGTTCAGCTATGTCTTTGTTGAGATGGGGTGACCAGAACTGCACAAAATATTCGAGGTGTGGTCGCACCATTGATTTGTATAGAGGCATTATGACCTCCTCAGTTTTATTCTCTATCCCCTTCCAAATAATTCCTAACATTCTGTTTGCTTTTTTGAC
>QEPC01014254.1:7887691-7902261 GCA_003113815.1 Sphenodon punctatus | reverse complement strand
GGGGGGGGGGCCTGGAGGTTTCTGCCGTTCCCGGGCGGTCCTCCTGGGGGAGGGGGACCCCGGAGCTCATGTTTACCGGGTGGGTGGCGAGGGGAGGGGGTACCTCAGCCCGCTCCCTGCCCTGGACCACAGCTCTGTCCACGAGGCGTGGGGTGACAATGGAGCCCTTCATATGAAGGATGCGGTCCAGGGCATCATAGTAGGGGGCGATGCGGGCCCCGTGTCCGGAGCACCTGTTGTTGTCGCGGATGGCCTTGTACCCCCTCTTGAGTTCCTTGGCCTTGGAGCGACACTGGGCGACTGTGCACTGATGTCCTGCCGCCTCCATGTCGCGCACAATGTCCCGGTAGACATGTTTGTTCCGCTGGTTGATGGCGAGCTCCAGCTGGTACTCGAGGGTCCCATTGGCCCCCTCTGTGGTACACCTTCCTCCGGCGCCCCCATTGCTGTTCCTCCTCCTGCTCCTGCTCCTCCTCCTCCGGGTGCGCCTCCGGGGATGCAGGGCCGGGCTCCTCCTGGGGCTTGTCCGCCCGGGCCATTTTTCGTGTCTGGGTGGAGGGTAGGGGGGGAGTGGTTGAGTGGGTGCCGGTGGGGCCCCCTCTCGGGGCACCTCTGCCCCCTCCGGGCCCATTCTGACCGCTGTCCCTGGGGCGTCACGACCCGGCTGCAGCTGTGGGTGTTGTGCCTGGGCCGCCTCCCTGGTCGGGTGCACCCCTGTGCCCCCCTCCTCCGCCTGTGCCCCCTCCACCTGCATCGCTGCCCCTGCCTCCACCTCCTCTGCCTCCTGCCCCGCCACTGTCGCTTTCTCTGCCTCCGCTCTCTTCTGCCTCCCTCCTCGCTCCATCCCGCCATGCTTGCTTGCTGCTGATTTTGCTTTAAATCTCCCTCTGGTGGTTGTGTTGTTGCTGGTTGCCCGGCAGCGACGCTGCGTGCCTTGTCCCTGGCTGGGGCTCGTTTTGTTTGGTTCCGCCCGGGGATTGGCGTCCAGACGTTACTTTTCCTTGGTTCCCGGTGGGGGTCCGTTTGACCACACTTCCCGGGATATTCCCCTGGCTAGCCCGGGAAGAGTGGTTGAATTTGACCCCATGTGGGTATTGAGTGTGATGAACATCTGGCGCGTGCCGAACAGACGTTCAGGGCCCTTTGGCCCCACCGTGGGGTTGAGCGTGGTTCACTGTGGTTGAGCGTGATCTCGTAACGTCTGAAAATACCCTATATCTTCACTTAGTGCTATACACTCTAATACTCCTATATTACTTTTTAGATTTCTAACATTTGTATATAGACACTTAAACATACTCTCTTTATTCATTATAAGTAAGTGTTCCAGTTATTTTAGAATCATTTACGTTTGTCTGTTCTGCACAGATTTCCAGCTGAGCTCTCTCGGCTTATTTCCTATCCTCTATATTAGGATACTCTAATTTCCCTAAATTAATGGTGTCCTTTGGAGATGCCTTGGCCCAAACTGTGCACTCTTCAGTTCCTGTCAACTTTCCCCCAGATTGTAGTTTAAAAACTGCTGTCTCCCTTTTAATTTTTAGTGGTAGCAACTGGGTTCCGTTTTGGTTAAGGTGGAGCCCATCCCTTCAGTATAGGCTCCCCTTTCCTAAAAAGGTTCCCCAGTTCCTAATTAAACAAGCCCTCTTCCCTGCACCACCATCTTGTCCATGCACTGAGACTCTGGAGCTCAGCCTGCCACTGGGGTCCTGCATGTGGAAATGGGAGCATTTCGGAGAATGCTACCCTGGAGGTTCTGGACTTCAGTCTCCTACCTAGAAGCCTAAATTTTAGCCTCTGAACCTCCTACATCTTCCTATATCATTGTTACCCACATATACCACAACAACCAGCTCCTCCTCTGAAAACTGATCATTTAGTCCTACCATTTATTTCCTATATTTTAATCAGTTACCAATCCATGATGGGACACTGCCTCTTATCCAATAACACCACTCTTGAAATGCCCTGTGAACATTGACATACAAGTAGTCCCAATGACCTCAAAAGGGCCACTTACACGTAAGTCTTTGCATGAGTTGGGTACTGTGGAGGTAGATTAAGCTAGCCAATGATTGTTAGCTTTCACTTTTAAAGACAGACAATACATTTGGTGCAGGCTTCCTCAAGGTTATGTGAATAGTGCAAATATCTTCCACAGAGAACTGGGAAGAGCGTTACAACAATTTTCTAACCCTTCCCTTCTCTTTTGGTATATAGATGATATTTTAATTGGGACCCAGACTAAAGAACAACATGTGAAACTTCTTGATGAATTGCTGCAACTGCTACAAAAGACAGATTTGAAGGTGAACCCACAAAAAGCCTAGGTGCTTACTCAAAAAGCCTCCTTCCTTGGCCTAACCATTACTAGAGATGGGAGATCACCAGATGGGGATAAGATAATTGCTATTTTAACATTGCGTCTGCCTACAAACACACACACGTTAAGGATTTTACTAGGTATGACAACAGGCGCAGTGCCACCCCCAGGGCACCAGGGGCATTGCCCCTACTGGCCTTCCAGTCCCGCACCCCAAAACCAAGTTTACCTTGTCCCCTGGGGTCCCGGTGCTGTCCACCCATTCAGGGCCCGGTGCAGCTGTGTCAAGCGGCTGCTCCAGTGCTCCAAACTTCCTGTTGAAAGTGCACTTTAAGACTGAGCATGTGAAAGCGCTCTGCGCATGCGCGAACTGCAAAGCTCTGCTGCCGATGCCTCCCCCCCTATTAGTTTGGCCAGGTCGTGAGGCGGAGGCAGGAGAGGGGGACTCAGCTCTGCAAGCACTGAAGGAGGAGGATATGGTGCCTGTAAAGGTAAAACGTTGGTAGAACGCGGTTTGGGCTGCTAGGAAGTGCCATCCACCACGTTTGCGTAGGAAAGAGCAATGCATTGCCAGGATTGCTTGGGGCAGTATTTCATGGAACTCTATGGAGAGGCAACCGGCAGCAACAGTAATGTTATATGGGCTGTAGTCCTTGGCACCCTGTGGGCAAGAGAGGGGGGCAGGAGGGGAAGCAATGAATGCGTATGTGTGTGTGTGAGAGAGAGTGTGTGACTGTTGTGACGTGTGTGTGTGCTATTGGCCGATGGAACAGCAACTGCGGGGGGGTGGGAGGGAGTGGAAAGTGCTTGTGTTTTTTGTGTAACTGCTTTATTCAGTGTCTCACTCAGCGCGGACTTTTTATCTCACGTGGTGTGAGGGTGGGGGCTGCCTGCTGCTCCAGAGACCAGAGCATATATAAAGGTGTCATTTTATCTCTCTTTCAGTTCTTCAGAGAGTTTGCATTTGGCCAGCCAGCTGGTGGTCAGACTGAATCTTTTTCATTCATGGATCACTCTTTATATTTATTATATATAATATTTCATTAATAATAATCATCTCAAGGAAGCAAGTTAGGTAGTGCCAAGTCAGACCAAGGGTCCATCATCAAGCCCAGCATCCTGTTCTCCAGTGGGGAGGAGACGCTGCCAACCTCAGTCTGCCCTGTCTGTGCTCGGGCCTGCTTGGTGAATACATTGGGGACCCGGCTGGGGCTTGGCCTTAGCCTTTTGTGGGGGGGCCCGGCAGCTGGGGAACTTGTCTTGGGAGGAGGGGGGAGGTTATAATAAATAGTGATTATTATGGGATGATATCACATATGGTTATTACATACAGATTAGTTTTGCCCTTTTAGTATATTTTTAGTATTTTAAAGATATTTTAAAGTAATTTTTAAATTGTGAGTAATAGTATGTCTTAATTATGAACTGTAATTGTTGATTGTGTGTGTTGTAAGCCGCCACAAGCTGCTTTGTGAGCAGGAGGGTGTGGGATAAAATTGAAATAAATAAATAAATAAATATGATTGTGCTGCCAGACATTAACTCTTAATGTTTAATTGAGTAAAGTTGAACTTGCTGCTGTGTGGTGTATTCTAACTTGAAAGAATACTTAAAAACCACAACTACTTCTGCTACTAGTAGTAGACTAATAGACTACCCTGTGTGGGTAGTTCCTAGAAAACTGAGAAATGAATTGATTACAGCTACTCACAGCTGGCCTACTGGAGGGCATCAAGGGAGTGAAAAGACACTATCATGACTGATAACCCTGGGATGGTGGCCAGACATGAAAACACAAGTTGAGGATTTCTGTAAAAGGTGCCTTAGATGTGCACAGAATAATTTCAGTTCATGCAGACAGAATGTTCTGTTAAGACCTGAAGAAGTCAAGGGACCTTGGACTGAAATACAAATTGATTTTGTAGGTCCTCTGCCAAGAACTGCAAAGGGAAACCAATTTCTGTTAGTGATAGATTTGTTTTCAAAATGGGTGGAAGCTTTTGCACTTAAAAACATATATACGTTTTATTTAACGTATATATGCAGCCCTTGGGGGGAGGTCGGGGTGCGGTGCGGTGTCACCAGTATGCTGATGATATTCAGCTGTCCCGCTCTTTTTCAACTGACCCAGACCCTGCTGTCTCATTGCTATCCCAATGTTTGGAGGCCGTGGCGGAATGGATGTGACAGAGCAGACTGAAACTCAACCCCGATAAGATGGAGGTGATGTTGGTGGGGAGAGCGAGGGAGGTAGTGGCCCCCCTGATTGGGGGGGTTTGCCCTCCCATAGCTCAGCAGGTTCGGAGTCTGGGGGTGATACTGGACGCAGACCTCCGCCTGGAGCGGCAGGTGGACGCAGTTGCTAAGGCTGCCTTCCGCCAGCTATATCTGGTGCGTAGGCTGCGTCCGTTTGTCTCCGGCTGGACCTGGCCTCCCTCATCCATGCCTTCATCACCTCGAGGCTGGACTACTCTACGTGGGGCTTCCCTTGTTCCTGGTCCGGAGGCTGCAGCTAGTGCAGAATGTGGCGGCTCGTCTCCTTACGGGGACGGGCCATCGGGAGCATATTACACCTGTGCTCCAAGCTCTGCACTGGTTGCCGATAGTGTGCCGAGCCAGGTTCAAGGTGTTGGTGTTGATCTATAAACAGTCTGGGCCCCTCATACCTCAGGGACCGCCTCGCCCTCCGCGCCCCAGGGCGGCTTCTTCGGTCCGCTGGGGGTGCCTTCTTGGAGGTCCCCCATGTAAAGCGGGGGGCCACAATGGAGAGGGCAGTCTCGGGTGGCTGAGGGAGCACGGGTGGCCAGGGCTGTGCGGTCATGCTGCACTGCCCCATCCCCTCCTCGATCCCTGGTAGGAATCAGGCCAGCATGTCTAAAGGAACGGATCCCGGATCCTGGTCCGTGGTTCAGCTTGGCAGGCCTCGTGGCCCGCTACCTCTGAAATTACCCTATGATGAACCTGACAAATTCCTGATTGGTGATACTTAATTACTATACTTGATTTAATTTTGAATTTGTAAGTGTAATTTCAAATTTGTATTGGATTATTTCTATTTCCTATGTATTATGTTTTCTTTTTCTTTTGAAAGAAGACTTTGTATACCTGCATATATAATATTATGATTATATTAAGTATAACATTTTGTTTAAGTTAGGATAATGTAGAAATAATTGTTTAAGGAAAGACCAGGAAAGACACTTGATAACATCTGTACACCTGATTTTCAGATATGATTCAAGATTAAGGAATCTGGTTACTCACATCCTAATTGAGTGAGACCTAGCCTAACCTGGACTTATATTGAATAATAGTCTTACATATGAACTGCTTGCTAAATGGACATCAATGCTATGGAAAAGTAGCAGGTTATGAGACAATGAAATATTGAAAGATGGGATCCATTATGTGCGTGAAGACAGTTTTACTTTTGGAAAGTACTGAACTGCTATGTGAACAGAAAATTTTAAATACCTCTGTAGAAACATCTGCAGTAACCTGCAATGGGCAGCAAAATGCATCCATAGCCACACAGCCTACTCCATAATGCTAACAGATTGGAACCATCTGATAAGAAATGCTGTGGTATTAATTAACTAATCTATGAAAGATTAAATAACGAATCTATAGAGCAACCTGATTGTTCCACCAGATTTTTGGTGGGGGAGATGGGTAGTGGGGAGCGTTGGGCTGGGGGGGTTATGACCCGTAGGAAGTTCTGTTTTAATTGTTTTTAATATTTATATATTTTATATATATATAGGCAGGAGGGAACGGGATATTAAAATTTTTAATAAATAAATAAGTGGATAATATATATTTTTTAAGTATTTCAAGTCCGATTTGATAGCTTTAATTGGCAATTTTGTTGTATGTCCTGGGAAGTCATATGAAACCTGGGTAATATCCAAATGGAATATTTAATTATTATTATTATTGTTTTCTTGGTGTTGGGATTTCTCTTTGTTATTGGCTCAGTCCCAACAAGTGGGGGATTATGTAGTCTGCTTAGCTCATTTTTTATGCCTTTTGCCCTAGTACACAAGTTATGTGCAGTTTGGACTGTTCTATTTTTAGATAAGAAACTATGTGAGAAGTCTCAGTACATCTGGAGATTTTGATGAGTCAAATAGAACTGGTACAGTTGGATGTTGTCCAATTGCTTTATGTCATACATTCTTATGATGCCAGAAATCCTATAAAAGCTGAACTGAAACTGTAAGCCTTTGTTCAGTAAATTCAGTGTCTTCTTGGATGCTGGTGCACTGTTCCATCTTCTTTGCAAAGAAATACTTTCCTATCTTGAATCAAGAGATATCTTAGTCTCTTTTGTAGCTCTGAAACTTTCTGACGTAATCAAAGCCATGCCTAATTTGCATACGTGTTCCGCCTCCCGAACTTCTAACTACACTTTTGATCATGTCGGAAAGTGCCCTGAGATGTAAAGGGGAGGAAGATGGTTTGGGGGGCGGGAGGTCAGTCTTGGACATGTTAAGCTTGAGTCACTGATGAGACATCGTTAAAAGTGGAGATGTCAGTAAATGATAGGAAAATTGATGGAGGGGGAACAAGTATCAGGAAAGAGATAACGCTGAATGTCCTTCACCATACAGGTGATTCTGGAAGCCATGAAATTCAATTCATTTGCCAAGGAACAGGGTTTAGAAAAAGAAAAAAGAGATCTCAGGACAAAAACCTGGTGAGTTCCAATCAAGAGGGGAAGGGACGTGAAGTAGGTACTAGCAAGGGAGAGACTGAAAGTGTGATCCGAGAGATAGTAAGAGAACCAGTTGAGAACAGAGCCTCAGAAACCTAGGGAATGAAGAGAGGGAGTCAAGGAAGAGGGAGTGATTAACAGTATCAGAGGTGACAGAAATGTCAAGTAGAACAAAAATGGAATTGAGGCCCTTAGGCTTGGCTAGGAGGAGGATGTTGGTTTTGCAAGGGTGGTCTCAGTGAAGTGGAGAGGATGAAAGCCAGATTGATAGGGGCCAAAGTAGGAATTTCAGGAGAGGAAGTAAAGACAGCAGGCATTCACACAGCACATTCAAGGATCTTGGAAGCGAAAGATTGAGACCAGGCAATAATTGGAAGGTTGAGAATGAATGAGAAAAGGATATGAGAAGGGTTGAGAATAGATTTTTAAATCCCATCCAAGGGTAATTTCAGACGTTACGGGATCACAGTCAACCACCCTGAATCACAGTGGATTCAGGGTGGGTGGTGGCTGTGATTGCGTGAACGTCTGTTTGAGCCCTGCCAGATGTTCATCATAGTGAATTTCTGGCGGGGTCCAAAGCTAATCATGGATCTGGAAGTAAGGTCGGCCTCTCCTCCAGAACCGTGGTTAGCTGGACCATGATCAGGAATGGGGCAAAAGTAACATCTGTTACCTCGCCCCGTTCCTGACTGTGGTCCAGACCGAGGTATGGGATCAGGCGCAGCGTGGGTGGCCGGTGGAGTGCGGGGCTGAGCAGTCGCACATCGCACCACACAACCCCACCCCCTCCCCAATTCCCCTCTGTGATCAGGCCAGTGCGTATAAAGGATGGTCGGTCTGATCGCGTACTGGGATCCAAGATGGATCCCAGTCCAGAGTTCAGCGTGGCGAGCTGAAAGGCCCGTCACATCTGAAATTACCGCAAATCTCTTTCTCCAATATATTAACTATAAAGTAAATGAAGTAACACCAGCAGATTAATCTGGCCCAAAGTTCTTTTCCAAGTGGAAATTGTTAATCAGATGATCTGGTGGCATAATACATCAAATTATGAACCAGGGACAACTATTCTCCACCGTTAAAGACAATGGGAGTTTTGCTATTGACTTTAATGGTGGAGGATTGTGCCTTTACTGATGATATTTCCACATATTAGCCCTTCATCTGGTATCTTTGAGCACAATAGTATCTGTAACAGGGTGCAGTTCCCAGGGGTAAGTCCCTTCAGGATCAGACCCATGGACTCATGTACTCTTCATGGAATTCAGTTACATCACTCGCAATTAGGGAATTCACTCAAAGTATCCTTTATTTACATACAGTAGGTCTCTCCACCAAACAGTCTCTTTCAGTATTCACAATACTCTTGCTTGGCTGCTGGCTCATCCGCCTTACGTCCTGCATCCTCAGCTGTCTCTATGCCCTATCTCTAGCTAGGTACTCACTCTCCACAGTCGGTACTCACTGTCCACCCAAGGCAGTCTCATCTGCCTGCACCCTGCCTGGGCATACTCAATGCTCACTTATAGTCCTTCTTTAGGTTAGTATTCCATTCTCTCCTACCTGACACTATCACTGGGGAAAAGCTTTCTGGTAATCCCATCCCTAACTCTACCCAGTTAGACAACAGCCCTCTAGCTGGTACTCACTGTCCACAGGTTCTAAGGCCAAGTCCTCTGCTGTTCTCTGCCAACAAGTCTCTTTCAGGACCTTGGAGATCAGGAAGCATCCAGGGCTACTCCCAAGCCCCAAATCCAGCCAGAGTCAGCACCCTGGAGAGGATAAAGGACCCAGCCCAGGCATCCAGCCTTCTCCAGTAACTTAGCCTGGGTTCAGGATCCAGGTCAAGACTCCTGATGGTCCTCCAGCAGAGCTCCTCTCTGGTATACAACCAGGCACAGACTGACTCTCCTCAGGCTCTGACTCACCTTATATCTGAGGAGTAGGCGTGGCTTGTCTTTCAGACTCTTATCCCTTAAAGGGTCTGTAGCATCCCACTGACTCTGTGTATTTTATGGGAAGGGCCTATAGCATCCCACTGTCTCTGTGTATTTTATGGGCTCTTTTGTGTGTCTCAGCTGGGCTGGCTTTGCCAAGCACTTATAAAGCTGTTCAGTACCAACAACCCAGCCAACCCAGTGCACAGGTTGGGCTCTGTACTTTCTTAAAGAGGAAGCAGCCCTACCAGGCTGCTCCCTGCCACAGTATCTATTCAAGTCTGTTGCTTGGGTTACAACCCTAAACCTGGCCCAGTTTGGAAAATGCCAAATTTGGGGAAGAAAGTTTTTGAAAATTTGTCTCCCAATTTATGGGGAGAAAGATTTTTTATTATTTTATTTTATTACCAAAAAAGCTTTGCAAAATAATCTTCAGTTAAAAAAAACAAAAACAAAAACTGATTTTTAGTTTCTAGAGTTTCATTTATATGTGAAATTATATTTATTTATTTATTATATTTATTAACCACCCCCTCATGAATGAATGAAGGAATGAATGAAGGAATGAATGAAATATTTTATTGTTTGGGCCAAGCCCTTGAACAAATACAAAGCACATAACACTTAGTGATTTGCAAATAAAAATATTATACCAAGGTATAAATATAAAATTTAAATATAAATATAACATATATATAGGTATAAATCTACCTGTCCAGCAGGCATTCCGTAAATAGCCAAGTTAGATTCAAAGCCTAACCATCTATATCTATATATTCCCGGGGTCTCTAGAATCTCACACTTCTGGGATCGCGAGTTACCCTAACCCAAATCCAAATTGGTACTTAGCTAAAGCTACATGCTATAAAGAGAGCGTCGGATTCTATAAGCAGCCATCCCAAATTTGGCCACTAGCCTAGATTGGGCGGCGTCAGCCAAATAAAGGAGACTATGCAAGTTATTAGTACATAGACTTTGAGGGGTACCGAGTCTCCCCAGATATTTATCCCTAGGTCCTGCCAGGATTGGACAATGGAAGAGAACATGGGCCAAGGTGTCCACTTGCCCAAGTTGGCATGAAGGGCAATAGCGTAATTCCCAAGGGATCCCTTTAAGCCGCCCCTCCAATTCCATGGACGGGAAGGTGTTTGTCCTCATTCTAAAAAGGATCTTATGCTCCTCGACTTTCGTCCAGTCGAATAAATAGTAGTGGGGTGATATCAGGGGGGAATTTAAGTTTAGATAAAGGGGTGCAACCTTTTGTGCTGTAACAAGGGTCCTCTCTCCTTGGAGAGTTTGATCTTGAATACGTCTGGACAACAAGTTTTTTGCTGCCTGATATCCCAAATTTGCCAGGCTCCCCGCGGAAAACCCCAAAAGGGCAATTTCCCGTTCAACCGCCCGTGACCACTTAGCCCCCAACCCGCTATTTAAGGCCAGAGATAAAAGTGAGTCCTTCCGTGGAGGAAAGAGCACAACCTTTATCCAAAAGCTGACCACTGCCTTCAGGGCAGTTGCTTTAAGTGGCAAACATCTCATTTCTGCCCTTAAGATTACTTGCGGCGTCCCCCTATGGGCCCCCGTGATCATCCGTAAAAATCTGTTCTGGATAGGTTCGAGGGAGGTAAGGTAAGAGATTCCCCAAATGGGGAAGGCATATAATAATTGCCCTAGGACTTTGGCTCTAAAGACTCGGAGGGCTGGGACCACCAAGCATCCCCCACGGCCACGAAAGAATCCCCATAAAGCCATAGTGGTTTTTTTAACTAATTGCATGACAGCAAGACGATGGGTTTCCCAGCGACCATTAGAGGCAAAAATGACCCCTAGATATTTGTAGGATTGGACTTGCTCGATACGATTAGAACCGAGAGTCCATCGTCGGAGTCTTTGGGGACCTCTACTCCCTACCACCAAGACCTTGGTCTTAGAGGCATTAATGGTCAGAAGTTCTCCCGAGCAAAACTCCCCGAAGGACTGCATTGCACGTCGCAGTCCAATAGGGGTCTGGGAGATCAGAACCGCATCATCGGCATACAGCAAGAGGAAAATCCTACGGTCATTTATTTTGGGTGCATGTGTCTCAACATGCCTTAGGGCCGTAACTGAATCGTTTAGATAGAGATTAAATAAGGCTGGCGCCAGGAGACAGCCTTGCCGAACTCCCGCTTGTACCTTCACCAGTTGAGTCAAAGCACCATTCTGATTATAACGGACACGTAGGGTATTTAGATCGTGTAACTTAATCAGTAGGAACAAAAGTCTCGGATCTGCAGAGAGAAATCTGAGTTTTGTCCACAAACGTTCTCTGCAGACCGAGTCGAATGCCTTAGCCAGGTCTACAAAACAGAGATAGACCTCCCCGTGTCCTGAGGCCCTCTGGAGGGATAGACCTCCCCAGGTGTACCCATAGCTGGTAGCCTGTCTGTAATCACATCCAACCTATCCTGAACTGTTGACAATTTAACAAACATAAATTCCAGAGTTTCTGCCGTAAGCAGAATATGATCTGTTAAAAAGACAGCCAACCGATCGTCTTCCCTAAGATCAAGATCTCTGCTCACACAGTCCAGTTCACCAGGAGCAGTCTGGCCCCGCAGGGCTTCAGAGCTTAATTGTCCTGTCATCACAGCATCCTCCGAAGCTGGGTGTGGTTTGCAGAGGCCTTGTAGGGGGGGATAATTATTACTGGTTACCACTGGGGGGAGTTCAGAGTCAACTCGTGTCGTCTGACCCCCTCTGTGTAAAAACCTTTCTATCCCTGGTTGTTTCCAGGGCTTTGCTCTTTGTGCCATATCTTGGTAAGTCCCACACTCCCCCACTTTAGATATATACACAGCCCACTCTCCGCAGGTCTCCGAAGGGCTCGCCAAAGGGCTTGCACCCTTTTGCGTGTGACCCTTCGGCGCATGCACTAGGCGCGTGCCTACGGCGCTGCCGTAGGCAGCCCAGTCGCTTTAAGTCTTTGGCGGCACGAGGCTCCGCCCCCTTTTCCACACCGGGAGCCGCTGTTACTCTGGACACAGGTGAGATGGGAGGCAAGCTTGGGCCACGCAGTGTCAGGCTAGCGCCCACCCAGGCAAGCTCGGGATGCTTGTTCGCACTGCCGTAGGCAGCCCAGTCACTTTAAGTCTTTGGTGGCACGAGGCTCCGCCCCCTTCTCCACACCGGGAGCCGCTGTTACTCTGGACACAGGTGAGATGGGAGGCAAGCTTGGGCCACGCAGTGTCAGGCTAGCGCCCACCCAGGCAAGCTCGGGATGCTTGTTCGCACTGCCGTAGGCAGCCCAGTCACTTTAAGTCTTTGGTGGCACGAGGCTCCGCCCCCTTCTCCACACCGGGAGCCGCTGTTACTCTGGACACAGGTGAGATGGGAGGCAAGCTTGGGCCACGCAGTGTCAGGCTAGCGCCCACCCAGGCAAGCTCGGGATGCTTGTTCGCACTGCCGTAGGCAGCCCAGTCGCTTTAAGTCTTTGGCGGCACGAGGCTCCGCCCCCTTCTCCACACTGGGAGCCGCTGTTACTCTGGACACAGGTGAGATGGGAGGCAAGCTTGGGCCACGCAGTGTCAGGCTAGCGCCCACCCAGGCAAGCTCGGGATGCTTGTTCGCACTGCCGTAGGCAGCCCAGTCGCTTTAAGTCTTTGGCGGCACGAGGCTCCGCCCCCTTCTCCACACTGGGAGCCGCTGTTACTCTGGACACAGGTGAGATGGGAGGCAAGCTTGGGCCACGCAGTGTCAGGCTAGCGCCCACCCAGGCAAGCTCGGGATGCTTGTTCGCACTGCCGTAGGCAGCCCAGTCGCTTTAAGTCTTTGGCGGCACGAGGCTCCGCCCCCTTCTCCACACTGGGAGCCGCTGTTACTCTGGACACAGGTGAGATGGGAGGCAAGCTTGGGCCACGCAGTGTCAGGCTAGCGCCCACCCAGGCAAGCTCGGGATGCTTGTTCGCACTGCCGTAGGCAGCCCAGTCACTTTAAGTCTTTGGTGGCACGAGGCTCCGCCCCCTTCTCCACACCGGGAGCCGCTGTTACTCTGGACACAGGTGAGATGGGAGGCAAGCTTGGGCCATGCGGTGTCAGGCTAGCGCCCACCCAGGCAGGCTCAGGATGCTTGTTCCACCCCCTCATGCCTACGGCATCCTGGGGTGACTTACAACACTAAAAATGACAACAATCCTAAATTATTAATTTAAAACATTTTTTTAAAACATCTCCCCCACCACCAACTACCCCTCCCTCCCCTTCGAAGGCCTGGGCAAACAGCCAGGTCTTGCAGGCTCGGCAGAATGCCAGCAGACCTGGGGCCAGGCGAGCTTCCTCTGGGAGGGAATTCCAGAGTCACGGCCCGGCCACCATGAACGCCCGTTCCATTGTGGCCCCCCCGCCTAACACAGGGGACCTCCAGGAAGGCACCACCGGTAGACCGCAGGGATCACTCTGAAACACAGAGGGCGAGGTGGTCCCCGAGGTATGAGGGGCTGAGACCGTGTAGGGCTTTATAGATCAAAACTAACACCTTGAATTTGGCCTAGTACGCTATAGGCAACCAGTGCAAAGTGCGGAGCACAGGTGTTATGTGCTCCCGCCGACCCATCCCTGTAAGGAGACGGGCTGCCACATGGATGAGAGTGACCAGGTCGGCCCTGGAGATGTATGGATGGAGCCTCCGTACTAGATACAGCTAGCAGAAAGTGGCTTTAGCCACCGCCTCCACCTCCCAATCCAGATGGAGGACCGAATCCAACACCACCCCCAGACTCCGAACCTGCTGGGTTACAGGAGGGCAGACACCCCCACCCCCACCGGAGGAGCCAGCACCCCCTTGCCCTTCCACCAATATCACCTCCATCTTATCGGGATTAAGTTTCAGTCTGCTCTGCCGCATCCAATCCGCCATGGCCTCCAAACATTGGGAAAGTAGTGGGACAGCAGGACCTGGGTCAGTTGAAAATGAGAGGTGCAGCTGAGTATCATCAGTATATTGGTGACAATGCACCCCGAACCCTCTCACGATCTCCCCCAGGAGCTGCATATATACATTAAATAATAGCGGAGACAGAATCGAACCCTGCGGAACGCCTCAGGTCAAGGTCCGGGGGCTTGATGTTTCAGCCCCCAACATGACCCGCTGGCTTCTCCCCAAGAGGAATGAGCAGAACCACCTGAGGACGGTCCCGTCCAGGTCCCCCAAGTCTCGCAGCCATCTCAGCAGCAGCCCATGCGCCACGGTGTCAAAAGCGGCTGAGAGATCTAGCAGGATCAGAAATGTTGAACATCCTGCGTCCATCTCCTGGCGGAGATCGTCCACCAAGGCCACCAACGCCATCTCAGTACCATAGCCGGGGTGGAACCCAGACTGAAAAGGGTCAAGGAAACCAATACTATCCAGCTGCACCGGGAGCTGCAGTGCCACTGTCCGTTCAATACCCTTCCCTAAAAAGGGAAGTTTAGAGACGGGGCGGTAGCTGGCGAGTGCACCCACATCGAGAGATGGCTTCTACAGAAGGGGGCGCACCACAGCCTCCTTGAGACTGGGCGACAGCCTCCCCTGCTGGAGGGATGCGTTGACCACCCTCGCCAGCACCGTCCCCAA
>QEPC01014254.1:7864728-7887349 GCA_003113815.1 Sphenodon punctatus | reverse complement strand
CAATGCTGGACAAGCTCATCTGCAGAGTGGCCGTCCGGGTCTAAGGTTAACTCCCTCAAAGCCTCCTGGACCCGCTGAGGTTCCATCAACCTCCGAGGGTGGACCAACCTAACTGGTCCATTCCCCTTCTGGAGGAGGTGCGCTGAGAGGCCGGCCTGTAGGAGATAATGATCTGTCCATGAAAAGGGCGTGACCCTCACATCCCCCACTAACGGATCACCCGCCTCAAGGCCAGAACAAAAGATCAGGTCGAGAGTATGCCCCCCCACATGGGTCGGGCAGTTGACCACTTGGGACAAGTCCATGGTTGCCATGGCGGCCATGAACTCACGCTCCACTCCTACAAGGCCAGCGTCGGCATAGGCGTTGAAGTTCCCTGGGACCAAGGTCCTGGACGAGTTCAGCGGCACCTCCGAGGCCAGCTATGCTAGAATAACAAGGGATGCTGCCAGACAGAAAGGGGCCCAGTATACCAGCAGCACCCCAAGCTTGCCTCCAGCCAAATCAAACACCACATGGAGGGCTTCAATACCTGAAATCTCCCGAACTGGATATCTCCTAACTGGCCATCCCTCTCTAAAAATAATAGCTACACCTCCCCCCCTCCGCCTCCCCCCCCCATCCCCGTGCGGGGCTGGTGCTGAGCAGCATACTCGGCTGGAACAGCGTCTGCTAAAGCTGGTCCTGCCTCCTCGTCCAGCCAGGTTTCTGTGATACATGCAAAGTCCGCTGCCCCATCCAGGATCAAATCCCAGATCACTGGGGCCTTATTCGCTGCGGACCTTGCATTCAACAGTAGCAACCCTTTACAGGCAGACCTTAGACCCTGATCCTCTCTCACCCTCAGTGGGGGGGTGACTCTCTTAACCTCCACCAGGAACCTCAGTCCCCTGGGAGGACGAGTCACCTGTCCCCTTGGACCATACCGTCCACGCCCCATAACCACCCCTATAGCTGCTCCCCCCCTCCCGTCTGCTTCATCCTGACCCCTAACCCTTGGCTGTTCGCCCCTCCTCCAGAGTTGCCACACTCCCACTCCCCCCCATTTCTCCTCCCCCGCCAACCCTGATTGTTCCAAGTCAGTGGTTTTGCCCATTTTGGCAGGTCCCTGTTAGGATGAGTCACCTGTCCCCTTGGACCATACTATCCACGCCCCATAACCATCCCTATACCCACCCCCCCCGTCTGCTTCATCCTGACCCCTACCCCTCGGCTGCTCGCCCTGCCTCCAGAGGTTACATACCCCTTTCCACTCCCCATATCCTACTCCCGCCATCTTTCCTCCCCTCTCCACCCCCCCGACTCCAGACGAACCTACTACTGCCACCAGGGGTCAGCATCAGAGGCATCATCTCGCCCTTGTCCCCTCTCCTTCTGCCACCGGGAGTTGGGAAACACCCTGGTCCCCCACCCCAGCATCTTCCCCTGCTGCCACCAGGATTCAATGCCGGGGTAACCTCCTCCTCCCCTCATTCCAAACTGTTCCTCCCCACCCCCTCTCCCCTTAAAACTTGACCAAAACAACTCACCAACATAGTAACCCCCCTGGTCTGCCTACGATCCCTGAAGGGCCCCAAAGGACCGTACCCTTTGGCCACGGCCCTTTGGCTCGTGACCGGCGGCTCACGGTCTGTGGAAGAGATGCAGGCAGCTCCCTTTTATGTCCCTCGGGCTACTTCTGAGTGCGGGCAGGGGGGAGGGGGAATCAGGCCAGAGCACCCAGTCTGGGCGCTTCAGCTTCTAGGCTTCCCCAGCCCCCTGCACTCACAGTTCTTTTTGTCCCCACAGGTGATTGGCGGGGGCCCAGAGCAGCAGCAGTGATGTGGGACCAGCCCAGCAGGCGCAACAGCGGCAGCCAGGAGGATGGGAAGTCTCTTATGACTAAACTGCAAATTTTGTTATGGTAAAAAATCCATTCTTTGAAAAAAATAATGCTTTCATTTTCTCTCAGGATAGTGCTCTCAACTATATTTGTTTGTACTGCACTAGAATACTGTAGTATTTTATCTGGTATGTACATTTTAAATGATCTTTAAAAACTTATGATTTAGATAGGAAGGACAATATTTTCCTTTACAATTTTGCACTTATAACTGAACTGCAGTTACTCATTTTAGTATTAGCACATCTGTCTAGTTAATTGATTTGCAGACATAACATTTGCAAAGGCAAAGAAGTGAAGTGTAATCTGAATCCTTATCTTTTGATGATTTAATCCAGTGCACATTAATGAGGGGTGAAGTCAAGGAGATAAAATGATTTGGTTAACTACAAACTAAAATCAATCTCATTAGTAAGCACTTCTCCAAGTAGTTACATCTATGCTGACAAAATATTGATTTGTTTTGTTTTCAGGGAGGGCATGTGGGGGGTACTGTCTGGAGCACTGCAGGAATTCAGCCCTGCTGAAATGTACTCAAGTACATCACACTGTGAGGAATAACTTAATATACAGCTATCCTCACAAAAGATGCAATTGTTTACTCTCTTAAGGGATCAATAACTACATCATCATGGGGTGATTTAAGACGTGACGGGGCGAATTCGCCCCGTCACGAAATGAAATTTGAATTCCCCGCTGGGATGACCCCATCACGCCATAACAGATGTACTGGGGGATCCCGGCGGGGAATCGGGGAGGGGGCGAGGCCGCGCGGTGCAACGTGTGGCCGCACGGCCCCGCCCCCTCCACGCTCCCCGCTGCTCGCCCTCTGGGGAGATGGGCAGGCACCGCGGCCAATGCCACCGCAGCGCTCACCCGCTATGGCCACGGGCCAGAATCCCTGCAGGAATTCCGACCCATGGCCACCATCCAGACGTGATGGCGGGGGTCACCACGGCGGGTAATCACATTCGCCGCGCAACGACCTCCAGCCCCACCGCTTCGGCCGCTCACGCAACGAATGTGATTCCCCGCTGTGATAACATCTGGGGGGAAACATCCATATCCCCCAACAGACGTTACGTGGTCGCTGCCACCACAGGGGATGGACTGTGATGGCCTTTGACCATGTAACGTCTGAAACCACCCTAAGTTCAGCCTAGCTCATTGCAGTGCAGCCCATAATTGCTATGCTGTCATTAAGTTGAAGATATTTGGTGAAAGAATACTGGATCAATGATGGGAATGTAAGTATAGTACAGATACAGTGACACATACCAGCAGTGATTACACCAGCTTTTGGACTTTTTAAGGAGGTATGTGAATTTTTACATGGTGGATATCTTGACAGTCTATATGTGGGTGAGAACAGACATAATGCTAACCACCCTTTAACCACCCTTGGTGGTCATTTATGCATGTTTCAGGGCTGCATAGGGCACCAATAGAGCCCTGCAACATGTATAAATAACCACCAAGGGTGGTTAGCATCATGTCTGTTTTCACCCAGTATTGCCCCTACTTTTCTTCTTCACCGTCCACATCCTTTTCCACATGACTATTTTATAATGGGGATTATGTGGTCTAGCAGAACAGGTGGGAAAGCATCCCTCTCCATACAGAGGGATGAGTTTTCCTTCTGCTACAGTGTTCAAAACTGCTCGTTAGCATGATCTTGAAGTTTACAGTGATCACAGAAAAATATAAGAGCAAGTGGATATTATGGTTCTGTGAAGCCATAATTACAAAAGAAAATCCTGTTCATTGTGAGCTTAGTTGAAAACGACTGTATTGTCCCCCTTCACCTCCCACATGCTTTAAACTTCCCCATGTACCACACTTTTAAGTGATACATGAAAACTCTTTGCCATCTCAGGGGTGTCAGCCAGCATCGTATGTATGGTTTGGTTGCTACTATCTCAAAGAGATAGGTTTTCTTGCTCACACCAAATACAACTACCTAAATCAAGTTTAGGCTTTTGTATCAGAAAACCAAGACAGTATTTTCATCATTGGAACTTCCATATCAGTAGTAACAAAATAAACTTCAAAGCTTTGACAGGCTGCAAAAACCACTGAGTGTCCACGCAACCATCACAAGCATACGGATAATTCATTTTAGCTGCAATCAGCAAACTGCTCCACAGACTCAAGTCCCTTTTATTTCATTTCATTTCTAGGAGTCCTCATTCAATTCATCTCAATGGGGTTTGTACCAGCAGAGCAGTGAAATTATCAGGGTGATTATGGGTGTCTCTAGCCCTAATGCTTGCCAGTTGTTACAGTTGCCTAACATGGCAAACATTATGTTTGTTCAAACAAACGCAGCAGCTAGCTATGGAGGGAACATGGATTTGCAGGGGTTTGCTGCCCAAAACAAAGCCAAAGAACTCACCAGCAGACCTGTGGAGCAGCCCAAAATATGGTGCACATTGAAAATCTATTCACTGCCATGCTGTCAATGCTTTGCCTAGTCATTTTTCATCAGTGGGAAGCTTTGGCTTGTCAATTTCAGCAGCAGGGCCTTTGGGCTTCTCACCTACTTATGCTGCTCCTCTGTTGGTCAGAAGCCAGAGAGTGGCAGCATACAGACCATTCTGAACATTTATTCATACCGCTTCGCCATGGGATGACATTTTAGTGAGTACCACAGGGTTGATTCCCCCCAGTGGTTAACATACTATGTAGTAGGGGTGTGCAATTTGTTTTCGTGTTGTTTAATTACTAAAACAAACAATGCCCCATTTGTTTTAGTAATTAAAACATGTCAGGGTAACAAAAATGGAGGAAAATGAAGGGGAAAGAGTGTCGGTTTTCATTACCAAAATAAAAAAATAAAATAAAAAAAACCTGCACATGCACAAAATAGCCACCGGGGCCATTCTGTGCATGCGAACACTTTCCCAAAATGACACTGGTAGCATTGGCACCATTTTAGAAAAGGGAAGCTGGTCTGTGCAGGCGTGGCAGCCATTTTGCATAGGCACAGACCAGCACAAGTTTACCACTAGAGGGCATCTATCATTTATCTTGAAGACAATTCCTGGCTTCACCAGTCACACTTTTCCCTACACGGCTGACATTATAGGAGGGTTCAAATGTTTGTATCTGTACAGCAACATCGTAGAACACCAGATTGTTGGTGACTTTGCTGTGCCATTGTTGTTCTGCATTCCTCTACGTATAGAGAAATATTAATATTTATTATTTCTTATTAATAAATAGTATTATTAATAAATTATTAATTAATATTATTCATGATGATTTATTAATAAATTATTATTTATATAGCACCAGTGGTGTACCTGGTACCCTACCCCAAAGGGCTTACAATCTAAGAAAGACAAGGAAGGTGAAGATGAGGGAGAGGTGAACATCATGAGAGACAAGGGTACATTCATGAGGTTGAGAAAATGCAGGTGCACATGCTTAACTTAGTTAAGCAGAAGAGATTCTGAAAGAGGGGGGAAGAGGACACAAATTCACTCATGATGAGCAAGGGAAAACCTGATGGAAGAGGTAGGTTTTCAGGAGGGATTTGAAAGCTAGGACAGAGGGAGAAGAACAAATGTATCCAGGGAAGGAGTTCAAAACCATCACCTACAACATCTCAGCAAGGCCATTGACAGTCTGTCCACGCAGCATTCAGAAACATATACCCCACCTCAGAAAATGGCCCCTTTCATATGCGATAGCAGGCCATGGGAGGTGCTACTGCACCACTCAATGAGTAAGAGTAACCTCTAAAAAGACCCACCTAAACCCTCTAGGGCTGGCATACAAAGATGGTGGGAGGAGTTCTAAGAGAGGGCTCACATGACCCCTTTCTACCAGGTTATCCTGCCCTGGAAACAGAACCCATTGGTTCAACTCCTCTTTAGTGTGTGGGCCTATGGTGATGAAACCCATGACAATTGGTCCAGGGCAGTCGGAGGAGTTCTTAGAGGGGTCACAATGCCCGCATGTCTGCCATGTCATGCTACCCTAGAAACACCACCTCATTGGTTCAACCCCTCTTTAGGGGGCAGGCCTACAGTGATGAAACCCACACTGATTGATCCAAGGACCTGGGGGGAACTCTTAGAAGGGGTCACATGGCCTCTTTCTGCCATGTCATCCACTCCAGGAAAGACCTATCTATTGGCTTACAACTCTTTAGGGGGTGGGCCTACGGTGATTAAACCTCTGCCGATTGGTCCAGGGTGGCAGGGGGAGTTCTTAGAGGGGTCACATGGCCCCTTCCTGACAAGTCATCTGCACCCAGAAATGCTACCCCATTGGCTTACAGCTCCTTAGGGGTTGGGTATAGGCTGACTAAACCTCTGCCAATTGGGTCAGGGTGGTGGGAGGATTTCTTGGAGGGGTCAAATTACTTCCTTTTCCTGTAAGGGTAATTTGTCATGTGACACATGCTCTACAACTATTACCCCTGGGAGGAGGGAATCTGCTCTCAGGGAGTTGTCATGGGGTGGGGCTTCTGGTGCAAATGGGCAGGGCTTAAGTTTGTTTGAAGGTAGACCCTTATACTACTCTCCATAGAGGCAGCAAAAGAAGGAAGGTCAGCCCACTCATTAGGCAGGGTGGGTGAATATGCTGTCCAGTATGGTGGACTTTTGGGGGCAACACCCAGGTGCCCATGGGAAGGAGGTATATACTTCTGTCCGACCCGTCAAATATGCCTATATGCAGGGCCTGCACTAACATACATAGCATACAGACAGCCTAAGGCAGCAAGTTTAAGGGGCCAGCTCTCCCGCCCCCAGTCCAGCTGCTGCCATCATGCTGGATCAGGGATGGGAAAGGCACTCCTTCAACTTGCCCCTCTGCCTCCTCCCTGTACCAGTGGTCCCTGCTGCCTTCGATTCAGTCGTAGAGCTTACCAGAAGCATGGGAGAGAGAGGGGCAGCAGCTGAAGAGACAGGAGAAGTGCTTCCTTCAACTTGCTGCCCTAGTTGGCCCTGCCCCCAATCCAATGTGGAGTTTATCTATGGTGGTGGCGGCAGCAGGAGTAGGAGATAGGAGTGTGTCCTAAGAATAGGGGAAAGAAGGGAAGGGTTCAGATCATGGATCTATGCCATGAATCCACCCCCTCTCCTTGAGTACGTGCCCTCATTTCTGCTCCCTTTCAAGGCTTGAGAGTAGGAACTGGATCCATAGGCCAGACCCAAGAATTGGAAAGGGGGCAAATGAAAATTGCCCAGAGGTTCTCCACCTCTGTACTAGACTGACTGAAGTGCTCGTTCTCTCCCTTCCAACAATATCTCAGATCTCCCCCTATTTCACACACGGGTATTTTCAGTTTTAATTCTATTATTCTTGTCTTCTGCGTCACCAGTACTTCTCAATCACTCTTCTCTGGTAGAAGCTGTATGGAAAGGGATAGATGCCATGGACCAACATAATTAAAAGAGATGCCTTCTTTCAAATTAATTTCTGTTTCTTACTTTCCTCCTCTGCCATATTCATGTTGTCTGAAAGGCATAATGCTCCGTTCATTGGGTCAGTTGACTCCTTTCACAGTGCTCCACTGGAAAAGTGTCCACTACCTTCATGGTTTTTCCTATTTGTCAGTCTTATATGCTGACTTGATCCTTTATAGTTTGAGCTCCACTGCTCCTTTGCTTCACCAGCAAGTTTATTACAATGCATTGCTAAAGGTACAATCCTCCACCCATTGAAGTCAATGGCAAAACTCCCATTGACTTTAACAGTGGAAGAATTGTCCTGTTTGTATACTGGCAAGCTGCTCTCTTTTGGTGGGGAATAGAGATTTCTTTTATAACTGTATGAACTGTGACTTCTAAAACAGAGTCCAAACAAGCATATAATCTGTTCTGTTCTGTTCTGCTGCTGCTGCAGCAGCAGCAGCAGCAGCAGCAACAGCAGCAAGCAGCAGCAGCAACAGGACACTGGGACACTGATTGGACTGGGAGATAAAGCTGTTTGTTTACAAAGAACTCCTCCCCATGTGAGTGATCAGAAGGTTGTTGCCTTGTAAAGAACATTCTTCGAGATTCTCCTACCATTCTCACAACTGGGTTGTGGATGCTCACCATATTCAAATAATAGACCACGTGGTGTTCTCGAGCTGTATACAAAGCACTCCCCCCCTCAGAATGACAGTTCCTTCCACTAGGAATGTAAGCGGGGCTGGAAGGGTGGGTGTTGTGAGACTGTTGGGAGCCATCTCAAAGAACCTTGTTTACAAGGCAGCAACCTTCTGTTCTTCTTTGAGTGGCTCCTCACAGACTGTTTTTACACAGCTCTTCCAGGTAGTGGGTCTGTGGGCGTGCCGGTGCATGGGCGGGACATGCACACGGTCACACACTCATCCCCATTCACCCCCACTTATCCACAGAGCAACCTCCATTTTCCCTGGTTGCTCTGTGCATGGGGACGAGATGGGGATTGAGTAGGGATGCGTGATAGGCATGCGTGCATATGCACCCCCACTCAGTCGTTCACACAGGGCTCCCCCACCTATGCACATGCAGAAATCTGTGTGTTCATGGGTGGGAGAGGCCCATGTAAAAAGGGCCACATTCTCACAACTGTCTTACTTATACTATCTTAGGTAGGAAGTTAGGATGTAAAGTAATATATATTCTATCTTTGAAAATCTGCAAATATGGTTCTGAGATTATTATGGCTGCTATTTCACTACCTCTTCTTAATGAAGTTTTTGCTAACAGGAATACTGTCTTTAAACCCCCATGTGCCCCACATGTAATCAATTCATGCTGCCCCGGGGGCACAAATTATATGGTTATGGGTGGGGGGCAGCGTGAATTGATTATATGGGGGGGGCACAAATGAACTGGTTATGGGGTGGGGGCAGCATTAATTGATTATGGGGGCACAATTGAACTGGTTAATGTCTCTTTTCATGGCATAATGTGCTTAATAGGCTGGCTGTGTTTTGTGTGTCCTGTGTGTTTGATAGCAGCACCCCCAGGCCCACCGAGTCGGGCAGTGCCCCTAGACCTGCCAGAGAGGGGGGCCCATCTTGACTTCTTATCCAGGGGCCCATTACATCCTAGCTATGCCCCTGCTAATGGCTAGTCTTTGTATGAATGTTCCCTCTCTGGTTGAAGTATTATGGGGGCACAACTGAACTGGGGCACAACTGAACATATATATGACTACATATATATGACCACAACTGACTATATATATGTAGTCTCTTTTCATGGCATAATATGCTTAATAGGCTGGCTGCATTTTGGGTGTCTTGTGTGTTTGATAGCAGCGCCCCCAGGCCCGCCAAGCCGGGCGGCATCCCTATGCCCACCGGCGGAACACAAAGAGAGGAGCCCATCTTGACTTCTTGGCCAGGGGCCATTGTACCCTAGCTATGCCTCTGGTCTAGTGTGCATGACTGATCAATTTGAATGAGTGTGTGAGGTGTGAGTATGTGTGTGTAGTGTGTATGGATGAGTGTGTGTGTGATCAATTTGAATGAATGTGTGAGATGAGACCATGTGTGTTCTGTGTCTGAATGATTGTGTGTGTGATCAGTTAGAATGAGTGTGAGTGAGAGAGATGAGAATGAGTGTGTGATCTCTTTTACATAAGACACACCCACGCAATGGCATGGGTGGGTGCGTCTCGTATTAAAGAAATTGCTTGTGCGCTCCTGTGTAACACGCACCTCCACCCATCACTCCTGCACAGAGAAACCTGCGAAAAAACAGGTTGCTCCATGTGGGGGATGTGGGGGGATGGGTGAGCGCCTGTGTGCACCTGCAGCGTTCTTGTGTCTGGGGCCAGCTTATGCATTAACAAAACTATTAAGTTTTAAAAGAAGGGCAAATTACCTAGACAAAAAACCTTCAGTTTAAGAAACTCATTAAGGTGGCATTACAAATTATACTCAAACATTAACATGACAGTAAATTGTATGTTAAGGCAACTTTATTAACTATCAGACCAATCTATATATTTTTCTTTTCTTATTCATTAATAAAAAAAATGATGACAACTGAAATTAAACTGTATACATTCCTCATCACATATAAGTATTGTTCAGTCATCATACCACACATATGCAGCTTAATTTCAGTTGTCATTATTTTTTTTAATTAATTAATAAGAAAAGAAAAATGTATACCAGGTCCCACCAGGCCCTCCCAGCCACCACCACAGTGGCAGAGTCAAAGGGAGCGCACAGAGAGGCAGATTGCACCCAGATGGCCACCCAGACTCATGGTCAGGAGCCCTCCAGGCATGGTGCCCCTCCATGGCTGCAAGAGTAGGAATGGGGGACCGATAAGGGGTGGCAGACAAAGCACACAACGGAGTTGGAACCAGAGCGAGACCTGGCCACTAGGAACAGACAGTAGCGCATGGAGAGATGGAAGGACCCTGCCCCATGCAGCAAGCAAAACCACCGAGGGGGTGGGTTGGAAGCAGCCAGGGATAGACCACAGAGACAGGTGGCACGGAGGGCGATGACAGCGGGAACCTGGAGCCATGCACAACCACACAGCCCCAGTGCACAGCCGGCCATGTGTAAGGCTGCTGTGGGAGACAGCAAAGACCTGAATCATGCCACAAGGCTCACAGAACCAGGGGAACACAGCTAAGGAGAGCAACAACAGGACGGGAATTGACAGACCACGGAGGGAGCACATACTAGAGAGGCAGGAGCCCATACCACGTAACATCCCACCCAGAAGAGCTAGGAACCACCACCACCACCACCACCCCATACGTATGCGCAGGACTTCCACCACCTCCTCCTCGTGAGCTACGTGAGTGGATACAATCTGTCAGTTTGGCTGTGCTTCCTGGCTAGAGCCCTTTCTGTTGTTGCCTGGGCCCCACCCCCCTGCCCTGTGGTGTTCCTCTTACCTGGTTCATACTCCTCCATCTCCTGGGGTGTGTGTGTCCCTATTGTTGGTTCACTTGCTGTGCACCCCCTGTCCCTGTGGGTTCTGACCCCGTGGGTTTCAGGGGCGCACGCGGAGGGTGATATGTTCTGTTTCTGTTTCCAGGGACGCCTCCTCAACCTGTAGGATGAGGCTGTCCCCTCCCACATCCTGGCTGGCCTCAACAGGGGATGAGGGCTCCCCCTGCTCCGGTGGTTGTGGCAGGGGGGTGTTGTTAGTGCCCTCTTTCTGCCCCTGGTGAAGGTGGTGCTGTGGATGCGGGAGGCCATGATGTCCCCGTCCATGCAGAGGAACCAATCCAGCTGATCCTGGAACTCCATTATGTGCATAGCATGGCTGGACTTGAGATTATTTTCCTTGATATGTTTATATCCGGTCCCCAAGTCCTTTGCCTGCTGCATGCACTGGGTGGCATCCCTATTGTACCCTGACCGCTGCATCTCCTGTGTGATGGCTTCATAGGCTGTTTGGTCTTGTAGCTGCACATTAGGTTGTACTGGACCTTTTTGGCCCCCCACATGCGTATGAAGCTTAGGGTCTCCTGCCTGGACCAGGGTTCCCCCTTTGGGTTCAGGGGGGGCATTCAGTTTGGTGGCTAGGGGCTGGCCCGGTGGCTGTTGTGGAAGTGGAGCAGGTGGTTTCTTGTTGGGGGAATGCATGGGGGTGAGCTGTTAATCTGCTGCACCCCTGTTGCATCTGTGAGGTGTTCCTTAGTCCCCATTCCCCCAGGAGGCTCCCGCTGTTTTACCTGAGTGCCACAGAGGCCCTCCTTGGCTGTCTCCCTGGTGGTGCTGTGCGCCTGGGCCTGGGTGCTCTCCTGGGGGTGGGGGATGGTGTAGCTGTCAGCTGCCTGCCCAGGGTTTCCCTGGAATGTGCTTGGGGCTTGTCAGCTCCCTCCAACCCCTGCGTGGGTGAATGCCCTCACTCTCCGAGGCACTCTCCTTCCCCGTGCCTGTGGATTGGGGTGAGGATGCGTTTGGTGCCGGGACTGCATTGCACCCTCTGCCCTGTGTCAGAAAAGGTGTGCTGTCAGTAGCCGTCCTGCACACACACACACCCGGTGCCGTTGGCCCAGGCCCCCCTCCCCTGAGCGTCCTAGGGTCCCTCTGCTTACCCTGACCCTTCCCACACGTCGTGGTGCTGACTCCCTTTGTCTTGTCTCAGGCTTTTCTGCCTGACATGTTGGGAGCCAGCGCACCCATGTCCTCATGGGCATCTCCTTTAAGGTCTCCTGGGTGGGCATTGAGCATCTCTCCCAGTCAGTGTGGCTGCTTGTGGGCTCCTGCCGGGCCTCTCTAGCCGTGTATCGGTGGTTTTGGCAGACTTTTCCTGTGGGTGTACTTGTTTTGCTGTTTACATGGACGGGTGGGTATTGAACACCCATCTCCACCCATGGACCATGGCAGTTCCTCCCCGGCTGCTCCGTGGGTGGGTTGCAGGAGTGCGCATACCCACCCGTTGATGTTTACATGGACGCTCTCCCACCTATCCAATGGGTGTTCATGGGTGTTCGTGGGTGGGTGGCATCTGTATAAAAACAGCCATAGACTAACACTGCTAAAATGGGTGTTACATTTTATTATACAAGTTTCAGGGCTGCAGGTGTGCCCTATGGGTGCCCCAAAACATGTATAATAGAATGTAACACCCATCTTAGCAGTGTTAGAATGTCTGTGTGAAAAGAGCCTAAAAGCACCCAGTATGAGACTCATAATTGCCCATGGGCATTAATAAATCTGATGTAAACTGCTGTATCAGAAACCAGCTGCACATAATGTGGCATTTGCTGCCAGATTCTGCTGCAGCAGCCAGCATCCTAAGAGAAGACGCTCCATGACATTATTTCCAGAGTAACATAATGGATCCTCAGATAAAGATTATTGCCCAGTTTACTCCATCCCCCTCAAGAGCAACAGAGCTGCTTGGGTAGGAAGCTTACAACATATAATTGTCTCTCTTCTCCCCAGAGCAACAAGGCCCTTTGGCTAAGGAGGTTAATTGCATGAAAAACTTACTCTCTCTAGAATAGCAGAGAAGTCTGAAGGTGGGTCTCAGACTAATTGTTCCCAAGCATTTCAGTAAACATAGGGACAGAATCTAGCTCATAGAAAAGATGTAATTTGTTTTTTGCTTTGAGGGAGCAAAAGGAGATTATTTGCCCTTGCTCAGGAATTAATTTACAGGGAAAACTCCTTTTAAAATATAGGACTTCTGTTGTAGAAGCAGATGTCAAAACATCAAACCCCAAAATATCAAAACTACAAAACAATTCAGATCCAGGTCAAAATTCATCACCTGTTTGGTGACACAATGAAGTATCAGGAGGCCCAGGTGACTGGTACCTGAAACACCTGCCACTGAGGGGCGGGAAATCGGTAGAATCCGGTATCCGATTATCGGATTCGACCCGGTAATCCGGACCGGGTACCGGATTCCGGGGTACCGGATTTTTTCTGCATTGCAGCCATTTAAAAATGGCTGCAATGTAAAAAAACTGCCCCAGCAAAAAAGTTTTTTTTAAAAAAACCCTCCCCGAGTCCAGGCTGCGCGGGTGGAAGGGGGGACACCCCCCACCCACCCTGCCCAGCCTGGATTTTTGTTTTAAAAAAGAGTAAAGAAAAGACCCAGAGGCGAGGCGAGGCGAGCCCACCCCCCAGCACCAGCGGCCGCGGCGTCCCCGCAGCCGCCGGTAAGTATGACCCGATCCCTGGGGGGGGGGTTTAACACCCCCCCCAGGGATCACCCCTACTAAAGGTCAGTGCGCTTACCTTTGGGAGCTCCGGCGGCGGCGGGCGGTCCGGCGGCCTCAGCGCCGGCTGTGGCTGCCGGCGTCAGGACGCTCTAGGCCTTCCGGGGAACTTCCGGGTTTCCCCGGAAGGCCTAGAGCGTCCTGACGCCGGCAGCCACAGCCGGCGCTGAGGCCGCCGGACCGCCCGCCGCCGCCGGAGCTCCCAAAGGTAAGCGCACTGACCTTTAGTAGGGGTGATCCCTGGGGGGGGTGTTAAACACCCCCCCCAGGGATCGGGTCATACTTACCGGCGGCTGCGGGGACGCCGCGGCCGCTGGTGCTGGGGGGTGGGCTCGCCTCGCCTCGCCTCTGGGTCTTTTCTTTACTCTCTTTTTTAAAACAAAAATCCAGGCTGGGCAGGGTGGGTGGGGGGTGTCCCCCCTTCCACCCACGCAGCCTGGGAGGGGGAGGGGGAGGGAATTAATTTATTTCATTGGTTTCAATGGGGACACAGCGCCCCATTGAAATCAATGAAATAAATCCGGTACCAGCATACCGGATTTAATCCGGGAATCCGGTTTTCGCAGAACCGGTAACCGGTAAATCCGGTAGCCGGTAATGGGCCCGGGGTCCCACCACTATGCCACTCCTATGAACATTTCTGGAGGTCTTGTCCATCACAGAGATTAAAGGGTAAGGACTTTGGCATTTCAGGAATATCAGGGACTTGACCCGGGTGTGTCTATGTTGAATAAGGCCTTGAAAGGCAGTGTTGGGGATGTGAGTGACCTGAACAGCAACAGATAGCCATCGGAGGAAAGTGGGATAAACAACTAACCCCAAAACAGAGTAGTGGGAACCCAAAAGGCTGGACAAACCAAAATTATGTTATAATTGTACATCAGACTTCCCAGCCACCTTGCCTGTTGCTTCAGTCCATCTCCTCTGCTGGAAAGAAGGGGAAAGGACTGTGGAGGGCTGCTGCATGGGCCTTTTAGTACTTGAGAACTGCTGTAGTAGCCCCCAAGCCACTAAACTGAGCATGACTTTTTCGTCTTTGCTGTCCAGGTGGGCCGTGTTCTGCAATAAGGAACTAATGGAGAAGGCAGTGTGGGTGGACCCTTCTTCACCTGGGCCCACTCCAACCTAGCTATGCCCCTGCTCAGATGATATCTTTAAACACTGTCATCCCAACCCGCTAGCATCACATCTCTCTCTTGCAGGAGCTATACTGCTCATTCTGCTGCTGTCCCCATTGAGATTAATGTTATTATAGATGCTTCTGAACAGTAGAAAATACATTTGCATTGCCTGGATCTATTTATTTCTAACTTCTACAGCCTTCAGATGAAAATATCCCAATCACAGCTCACAGAGAAGCTTAAAAAGGAGGCTCTATTGGAATTTTCGTTTAAAAATATTCTCCTAGGATAATTTTTTGTGCCAGTTTATTTTTTCTCCTGATAAAAACTGTTAAATTATTCATTCTGAAATATTGCAGTTGTCTCTCATATTTAAAGTTATTCTCAAATGGAGCTTCCTACAAAAAAAGGATTTAATTTTAGCTGCTTGATGGGAAGAAAAGATATCAGCTTTATGCTTAGCTTTCTCTTTTCTTTTAGATTAAATGCAAATGTGAGCTCATGAAAAATGCCATATTGGCAGCAACGGGGATGAAATCCCTCAATTTAGCTGCATGCTTCCTCACTCTGCTCCATCACTGTACCTGGAGAGAGAAGAGTGAGACAAGGATTTATTCTTCATCAGAACCATTAATTCCTCTTAATTCCCTGGCCTCACTGCAGTGATTAACCACCACCACAAACTATAGGCCTTTGTAGTGCTCACTTCAGGCAAATAACTCCGCCACTGAGAACTACAGACTGAAATTGCATGGCCTGTGCTATACAGGAAGTCAGAATAGATGACTTATAGTAATCTAGATTAGTTCTAAAAATTACATATTTATGAACAATCTTTTAAAGGAAAATGGAAGAAAGAAATGCGGGGCTCCGGATGAAGTACCGACTACTCTGGGTTACCCAGAGGCACCTCCATAATCTGGAGAAATCAGAATTTCAGGGGCAGGTGTGTGTGTGTGTGTGTGGGGGAAGATGTCAGAAAGAGACTCCCCCTCACCCCCCCGACTGTGGCCATTTTTGCACGGATGCCACCCCCACCCTTGCTGGGAGTGCACAAGGCTGGGCCCCAGGGGCCCCAGATTTGTGGGGGCCCAGGGAAAATTGCCTCAGTTGCTCCCCCCCCATCCACTGGGAGTGCACAAGGCTGAACTGAGGCAATTTTCCCCAGGCCCCCACAAATCTGGGGCCCCTGCCCTGGTTAGAGTGAAGATGACATTGAATCTCAACACGTAATTGTGACATAATGGGGCCCATGCCCATCCCCGACCCTGAAGGAAGTAAATATTGTAAATAGTTGTGTGTCTAACAGATGCTACTTTGAGGTTTTAGTGATTGTTTAAACTAAGCATTGATGTGCAAAAACAGTCAAGCAAAAAAGAGGTTAAATTAATTATTGTTGCTCCTTTTTGGTCAAAGCTGGACTGTAAAATCTATCTTTGGGAGGCTGGGAGGGAGTGGCCTGCTTAGTAGCTAGGCCTGCACCCCAGCTGAGAGGGTGAGTCTAAACCAATCAAGGTAAAATCTTTCTTTATTCTGGGCTGCAACAGAGAGAAGATTGGTCTGGCTTATCATGATTGGCTATTATGGAATCATCGTAGATGGAACACCTGATGTCTCACATACTGAGCAGTTGGTATTCATCCTAAGATGTGTACATGAAAAAGATCAAAAATGTGATGTGCAGGAACAATTTCTGAAAATGGTGGACTGCGATAAAAAGAAAGAGTGGACATCATGGAGCTGATAAAGAAAGTACTGGCAGAGTGTAAGGTAGAGTTGCAAAACTGTAGAGGCCAAGGGTATGACAATGGGTGTTTTTACACACACTAGGGATGGGCGAACGTGGTTCGGAAGTTCGGAGTTCGGCCCGAACTCAAACTGTTCGGACGACCGAACTCGAACCCGAACGTGAACATACCGAACAAACCAAACGGCGAAATGGCCAAACAGTTCGGTCAGTTCGGATCGCATTCGGGTGGCAAAAAAAGGTTCACTGAAAGGTCAAACATTACAGGGAGGTGTCAGTCACTGAGGAGCAGACTTCCAGGCACCAGGAATGGAGAGGCTTGCAAGAAACGAAACTAATTATCTGCCTCCCCACTTCCCAACACCTTCTGAGCTAGTCACTGTTCCTGAACAGCAGGTGTTGAGTAGGATTTTTAGATTGCTTTAAGTTTCATTTCACTTTTGTAATGAAATGAAACTTAAACCATAAACTGAAACCTTGTGTTATGCACTGTACAGACTCATTGAGTATGTAATGTATGTATTTCACTACAGACTCCTCTTCTACTTGTGAAGATTCCCCCCCATCCCATATATATTGGATGTATATATATCCATATATATCCATATATATATCCATATATATGGATATATGGATGTATATATATCCATATATATCCATATCCATATATATATATGGATACATATATATATATGGATATGGATATGGGATGGGGGGGATAGATAGATAGATGAAGACAGTTGTAGGAGTTACCTTAGTGATAGAGATAGCGTTAGTGATTTAGTTTTAGTGTTTGTAGGAGTAGGTCTGTGTACTTATTAGATAATCCATTTACTTCATAGCATTTAGAATAGTTAATAGCAGTTAGATTTAGTGTAGACAGATATATATAATATTAGATTAAAAAAAATAAGAAAACCCCATATAAAAACCAAAAAACCAAATAAAGAACAAAAGAAACCCAATAGAAAACCAAAAAACCATATAAAAAACAAAAAAAACCCATAAAAACACTTCCCGAACAGCCGAACGGCCGAACCGAACAGCCGAACGGCCTAACCGAACAGCCTGTTTGGACGAATGAACCGAACAGCCGAACCCGAACCCGGCGAACGAACCGAACGAACGAACCGAACGGACGAACTGAACGCAGCCGAACCGAACGGCCAAACCCGAACCGCGATCTGTTCACCCATCCCTAACACACACATTTCTCCTGGATGTTTGCTGTTACATCCTGAACTTTCTGTGTGTCTAAATCACTCACCCAGATCTTAAACCTCTGGCTCTTTGAACTTCTGCGTAGAACTTCTCCCAGAACTTTTGGGTGTAAAAAGTTCTCCTGGTAAACTGCTTTGCTCCAGGAAGTTGTGGTCACTTGGTTTCCATGGCAGCCTGTCACATCTGCAGCTGAGGCTACTTTATACTGTCTCAGGGTAGTGTTTGTGTGAAGAATGCATTCAGGAACTGCCTCAGGGCAGTGTGTGTGTGAAAAATGCAATCAGAACTTACTTGTGGACTTGTAAACCCAGAAGATTGAAAAATCTGGAACTTTAAGGTGTGTGTAAAAATGCCCAATGCTTCAATGTCTGGGAAATACCAGGGCATAAAAAATAGGATACAAGATGAAAATACTCAGGCATTGTATTCACTCTGCTGCGCACACTCTATGAACCTATGTGGTACCCATGCCATGGAGAAGAGCCATGAAGTGAAAATGTACTTTGGAAATGTACAGAAGCTGTACACCGTATTCTCATGCAGTCCTGCAAGATGGAATATTCTTAAGGAAACTGCAGAACTCTCTCTCCACTTCATGTCAACAACTAGAAGGAGCTCAAGAATTGACACTGTTCACCTCCTCATGAAAAATCATAAAGGGGTGCTAGATTCTCTCTTCAAAATGGAGGAAGAATTGGACTTGAGGGCAGAAACCCAGTTAGGGAAGGACAGGGAAAGACAGGGACCAGGACTGTGGGGACCCTCTTGTGGCAGTCATTGCTCGTCTATAAATTCCCTCAGGATCGTGGGTGGCTTTGGCCCTGGATCATCACAGGGAGACGGAGCACAACGCCTAAACCTCATACACAGTGTCCTCGGGCTTGCACTCGGGGACCAGGGCCAAAGAAAAGGGAGTGAGGGGGAATTGAGAGGAGAGGGTGCTCGACAAGCCAAGGGGTAGGAAAGGTGGGATAGGGCTGACACACAGGACAGGGAGACCAGATAACCAGGGTAGTGTGCAAGGGCAACAATTATCCCAAATATCCTGCGTTCACTCACCAGTCTCTCTCTCTCTCTCTCTCTCTCTCTCTCTCTCTCACCGTCAGGTTCTCTTTCAGTAGGACAAGGTTCACCACACAAGTAAGGCAACAACCATTTTAGGGGGAGGGGCAGTATCCCAGGCTTGAAGGCACTGATCACCGGCAGAAGCTGGAGTCAGCAAGCCCCTTTTATCTCCTGCTGTTTGCAGGAGAGCTGGCGAAGATGCTCTGAACGTTGGGGCTGTGCTGTTGGGGGCGTGGCTGAGCGTGCAGGCTCTGGACGGGGCTGAGTGTCTTCAGCTGTACCACTCGGCTCCGCTGCCACTTGTGGTGCCTGGGGTGGAATGCTGTCTGCTTGAGCTCTTCTGAGTCCTGGAGCGGGCTCCGTTGGCGATGCCACTGGGTTCCCGAGTGATGAGGCTGCTGTGGAAGAGGTGTGGCTCCTGCGCCCTCTGGAGCCGCTAAAGGTACGGGGCACCCACGGGACCCAGGTGTGTTCTTTCCCCATACCCTCAGGCCCCGATGCCAGGGCCTGACACCCAGACTGATGTTTCAGGTCTCATTGACTGGATACAATCCTTTGAGTTCATCTTTTTGACTACAGTGTGGGTAAAAGATATTGCAGTCCATCAATGACCAAAGCAAGCTTCTCCAAGAATCCAAGCTCACCATGGAAGAAGGGGTGCAACATATCAAGAGCCTCGTGGAAGAAATCCAACAGTTGAACGATTCTTGGTCAAGTCTTCTCATGGAAGCTAAGGTCATCACTGCGGGGTTGGGTATCACCACTGAATTCAAGAGAATATACAGAATTCAAAGGAGGAAGCGTTTCCACGATGAGCCAGCCAATACAGAACACACAACTGAGTCCCTCGAAGATAAATTCAGGGCTGAAGTGTTCATCACAACCATGGATATGCTCTTCTCAGATCTCCGAAGCCTGGCTGAGACCATGGGGAAACTCTCAAGTTTGTTCTCGCCCATCCTTGACCCACCAGCTGTTGCAGATGATGAAGCAATTGCAAATTTGCGGAGTCCCTGTCCACCACATACCCGCAAGATGTCAACAGGTACGAGTTGCAAGAACTTTGCCTGTTTTACAAAATCAGGAAAGACTCAAATCTGTGCACCTCTGGAGGAGTGGGCACTGTACTTGAACTTCTCAACTGGATTTATGGCAAAGGTCTAGAATCCGTGTTCCCTAAGATATTCATTTGCTTGAGAATGCTCATTGCCTTGCCAGTCTCTGTTGCATCTGGGGAATGCACTTTTAGTAAGCTTAAGCTTATTAAAAACTACCTGCAGTCAGCGATCAAGGAGGATAGGCTGAACCATTTGATCATGCTCTCAGTGGAGAAAGAACTTGCAAAGCAAATAAATGATGATGATGTAATTGATGACTTTGCTTCCATGAAGGTGAGAAAGAAATACTTTGCTTAGACAATGTTATGTAGACTGTACAGTTCATTGCTAAATGGAATTGATGTTGTGTAGTTACTGCTAAAATGGAACTGATGTCTGCACTGCTCAACGCTGTACAATTTTACTTCACTCCATTTCGCTTGTCTAATTAAGCCAAACCAAATTCTTATATAGTGAAAATATTTCCCCTCACACCTAAATGCAGAAAGGGATTTAAACAGCGTCTCCGATTTTGTTCTTTAGTCCTTAACTTTGTAACTTAAGTTTAATAAATATTTCACTTGCAACCTGTTAATGTCACTTCACTTTAGTAACCTCTCTCTGAGGTAAACTCTCTCTGACCAGCCCTCCTGCCACGGGAATGAACAGGGAAGCTGCTGGCTCATTCCCAGGGTAAGAAGGAGCCACGCCACGTGCAAGAACTCTCACAAGTGGCCCTCCAGTTTCGCGCACATGTGCACAGTTGCTTATAGGGGGCCCCCAATGACACACCTGCTCCAGGCCCCATAAACCCTCTGGACAGCCCTAAGTCTGTGGGTGGGTGTGCCGTGGGGGGGTGCGCCCATACAAATGCTGCAGCGGTGGGTGCGTGGATGGGTGTGCATCCATGCAAACAGCACAGGCGGTGGGTGAGGGTGCATGCGTACTCCTGCGCAACACCTATCTCCACCCATCACCCACTTACAGAGCCATCTGGCAAACTGGGAGGAGTGGGGAGGGTTTTTTTGTGGAAAGGACACCCAGACTCTGAGAACTTTGCTGGGGCCCTGCCATACCTGTTTTATTTATTTTATTACCTCCCCCGGCAAAGATCATCTGCTCTTGCTGTCAGCACAGCATTTATCTTGGGGACTGGAGTTGCTGAAGGGAACTTTGTGGGAAGGATTAGCTGCTTTGCTGATTCCACAACCCTTGTGCACCGGAGAGCAAAGCTGCTGAGGGGAACCACAAACTGTGAGTGCTGGACAGAGGGGAGCTGGTCTGTCAAGGACTACTGAACTGAGGCATATGTTGACAGGCAGCTTTTCCAGCTGGGACCATCAGCAGCATAATGGAGCACCCTCCCACTTCCGGCCAGGTGGGCTAGAAGAACAATGCTACGGCCTGTGGCCATGCCATAGGGCCATGCACCGAAGGGCCTTGCGTACGCACACAAGGGTGTGGTCTTGAGGCCATTGAAAGGCCTGTGTAGCCAGGAGGTGGGTCATTACAGCTGTACTGTGTTTGTTTGGGACTGCCAGATACATATATGTTTTTGTTTCAATTATTTCTAGGGGCGGAATGTGGATGGGACACTGTTGTGGGAATAGGTTTCATCTGTCCTGGGTATACCTTGGGGGTGCACCCTGGTTGGGTTGCTACTCTAATCATATGTAAGTCTGCCTCTTTGAAATTTCTGGGGGCTGGGCCTTGAAGAACTTTAGTGGTTTTGTTCTGGGATTCTGGGCTTGCTGTTTTGTATAAGGCTAATAAGATTAGCAGGTTATCTATCAAAGCGTGGGTGTACTGACATTTGCTCCTTATAGTATTTGTTGTTCTGGCATGATTAAACATGACCAAAAAGAAACGTACCCGAAAAACTACTCCTACCTCTGGTAGTTCAGAAACCTCCCATTTAAAGCAAGCCAAAATATTTGACCTTACTGAAAACTAGAGTTTCTTAACAGATATTATTCCTTTGACCCCTTTGAGACTTGCAAATAGATTTGAACATTTAGCAGATTCTAGGAGTGACATATTTACTGCACATACATCATCTGATCCTAGCATGGAGCGTGGAAAGAACAGATTATCAATAAGTACCTATATGTACCAACTGTCTTTCCGATATCTCCATCTGGATGTCTCAACGCCAACTGAAACTGAACCTGATGAAAACTGAACTCCTTATCTTCCCTCCCAATCCTTCCTCTCCCTCATCCCTGTCAATTGCCATTGACGGGATCTCCATCCTTCCTGTCCCCCCAAGCCCATAGCTTGGGCTTCATCTTCGACTCTCACCTCACCTTCAAACCCTACATTCACTCCGTGGCCAAATCCTGCCACTTCTCCCTCCACAACATTGCTAAGATCCGCCCTTTTCTGTCTGTCTCCTCTGCCAAAACTCTCATCCATGCCCTAGTCATCTCACGCCTTGACTATTGTAACCTCCTCCTCGCTGGCCTTCCCTGCTCTCACCTTGCTTCCCTCATCTCTGTTCAAAACTCCGCTGCCAGGATCATCCACCTAGCCCGTCACTTTGACCACGTGCAGCCTCTCCTCTCCTCCCTCCACTGGCTCCCCCTTCCTGAGTGTATTCTGCACAAGCTCCTCGTCTTCACCTACAAAGCCCTTCATAACCTTGCTCCCCCCTACCTCTCTGCTCTGATCTCCCTCCGAATTCCTGTTCGAGCCCTTCGCTCCTCTTCTATCCCCTCCCTCATCCTCCCACGCCTCTGCTACTCCCCCGACCACCTTTGTCCCTTCTCCCTCACTGCCCCACATGCCTGGAACTCCCTCCCTGCCCTCGTCCACCTTGCCCCCACCCTCCACATCTTCGAGTCCCTCC
>QEPC01014254.1:7829026-7857265 GCA_003113815.1 Sphenodon punctatus | reverse complement strand
CCCTTTCCCCTGCCTTTCTTTCCTGAACAGCTATAGTCCCCTATGTTATTATTCCATTTGTTAGAATTATCCCACCAAGTCTCAGTGATTCCAATTATATCATAATTTAGATCATATATTAAGAATTCTAGCTCATCCTGTTTATTCCCCATACTGCTCACATAATTATATGAAATAATTTGTCTAATATGAAAGATCAAAAAGATAAAAGCATTTGAAGACTGGTATTGGCTCATGTGTATTGTGGTTTAAGATGTATCCTGTCTTCTTGGTTTCAAATTATAAGCTCTAGCAGTTTACAGTTTGAAACAAAATAACGTAACTGGCAGGATACAACTCAGCAACTGTGTGCAACATGACAAAAATGTCAAAGAAAGCATTTCCTTTTGAATTCCTCTAGATACCAAATCTGATAGCAAAATATCCAATATAAATGTATGGCTGTGGGTGGAAGCAAAAGGAACTGGACAGGCTACCTGGTGAACAGCCAGTGGCTCAAAGTACTTTCATGTTTTTATTCAAACAAACAAAAAAGAAAGTTGAGAATGTGGTTGTTTGGAGGAGTTGTTTGAAATTTCTACAGGCCATTCGGTGCACAAGTCAGCTTGGGTTCAGGGTTGCTTACCATACTGACAGCCAGCAGAGGGCACGGTCACAAGGGTATCTCAGAGCTGTTTTCAGAAGCTGGGGCAGAGTCAGATGCCAGTCAGGTCACTCCAGACAAAGGAGTAGCTCCCATGGAGTGAGGGGGCTCAGTTGAGCCCAGGCCCTGGACTCTGAGGGGGCCCTTTGCCAGCAGCCTGAACACCACTAGGAAACATTCAGAGTGGGTGGGGAAAGGCACGGGGCCAGCACTCTGCTGCAGCCACTCTAGAAAATATCCCAGTGGCACTCGGGCTGCTTGCAAAGGGCCTCACCTCCACCCTTAAAACTTTCTGGAGGGGTTGCTACCACTGAGGCAGCCTTCAGGAATAAAACTTGCCCCCACCCTGAAGACCACACCCCCTGCCACTCCCCCCATCCCAGAGACTCCACCTCCTTGCCTTTGAAGGACCTATAACTGGGACATAATAGGGCAAGCCCGGGCCCACCGCAGCTTGCTACGCCACGGAGTATGACTCTATCAGCAAACTGCAAGGAGTAACCAAGGCATGGACGGAGGCCAGAACAGGTCAGAATCAAAAAGGTCAGAGACCAAAGTCAATACTAGGGAGCCAGTAGAATCAGAAAGCCAGAACAAATGTCAGTACCATGGAGTCAGTCCAAGTACAGCAGGGACAGAGAGCCAAGGGGGCAGGCTGGAGGCAGGACAAGGTGAGGGCTGGAGTGCAGGCTGGGAGCAAGGTGAAGTGAAAGCTGGAGGCAAAACAGGGGCTGGAGAGCAGGCTGAGAGCAAGACGTGGAAACAGCTGGAGTGCAGGCCGGGAGTGAGACAAAAAAAGGGCTAGAGTGCTGCTGACTGGAAGCGAGGCAAGGGCTTGGAGTAGGAAGGGCAGGCACACAGGCAAGTCTTGAACTAGGGCAAGCTCCAGCCTTCCGGTTGCTCCAGTCATGCTACCTTATCCTTAGGCCAGCCAATGGGAGGCAGGCAGTGGTGTATTTCAGGAACATAGGACGCTGCAGACCTGTTCTGTTCTAGGGGACTGCCATCAAGAGTAGGTTTGCAGTGGTCCTGAAGTTAGGGCAGCTGCCTTGAGGGAGGTACGATGGGAGGGACTCCACTTTCAGACATCCCCCCCCCCCCGCCTGTGCATATTCTGGCTGCTGGGGTGGGAGGAACGCACAGCCAGAATATGCGCGAGGATCGGCCGGTTTGAAAGCCCCCACCCCTGCGCGGCTTTGCAGGCAGACATGCTCATAGATACAGAGCTCGATTTCATGCTCTGCATCCCTGAGTGTGTCTGCCAGCAAAGGCGGGGGGGAGGGGGGAGCTTTCAGACTGGCCAATCCCTGTGCATATTCTGGCTGTGCATTCCCCCCCTTCCCCCCTCCCCCCCCGCAGCTAGAATATGCACGGGGGAGGGGGAGATGTCTGAAAGTGGCCTGAGTTCTAGCCTGGCAGGACCTGACAGTACTTTAACATTTGTACTACAAAAATATAATTTCAAACTGGACTGTCTAAAGTACTAGCACATGCACTGCAGGGCACAATCCCACACTGAGTGACCTACCCGGCCATTCCCATTACAAAGGCATTTGATTATTCTCTGGAAAGGAAACTTTGACCGACATTAACATAAAGTAATATTTCCACTGTAGTCATTAGTCACAAGGTTAACTCTTGTTTTGATGCCCCAAAGCTGTGCCTGCTGACCCTACATATAAAAATGCAATCTGCACAAGTGAAGATAAATATAAGAGGAGAACAAAGCTCAAAATTTGGCTTCACTGACCCATATGATTAAAATGGCAACCTACAGCTCCCAATTTAAGCGTCTTTATTTTTCAGAACTCTCTCCTACCAAAGAGAGAAAAACAAACCATTTTTGACACTACTGACACAAGCAAGAATACTGCTCTTCTGTGCAGTATAAACAGCCTTAGAGGGAAGGTTATTTTAGCAACTAATACAGCACTGTAAATAAGGGAACATAAAAGGGAAAGTGCAATAATATATCATGCTGTGGAATGAATACCAATTATGGGCTAAAAGACTTTCATTATGAAAATTTCTGCCTGTGGGATCAACTTACTAGGGTACTTGCAATTTTTAACTTGTATCTGTTGTGGCTGAATGCTGAGTGGGATATTGCAACTCTTACTTGCATGAGTAATTTCATTGGGAAAGGTTTGCTTTCAGCAGTGTAAACTTAGAGTAACATCTTTGAAGTCAATGGAGTTATTCCAGATTTTCGTAATTACTGTAGAGTGTACCTTCGAAAACCACGTGATACCTTTCTTTGTATGTATTTCTCTGGGAGAAAAGTTAAACCAGGGTTCTCCAGAGTTTTCTGTATTTCTTTTTATTTTATTAGCTTTCATTTGATTAAGCTTTCTGTATTTCTTAGAGGTGGACATAGTCTTCTTGTATGTATCATCTGCCCATCAAGTTTGCACAGCCAGGGCACGCAGAGAGGAATTCTTGGTGGCTGCCCCATGATTATGGAGCACCCTTCCTTTGGAAGTTTGTCTGAGCCCAAGCTTGCTCATCTTCTGGAGACAATGTAAGACTTTTCTTTTTGGCTTGGCCTTTGGCACGTAGGGATAGGGTCTGGGGAGGTTTGGGATAGTAGATTTTAATTTATTTTACTTATTTATGATTTTATGATTATTTTATGATTTTATGTGCTGCAGCCTACCCTGAACCCTTGGGACAGGGTGGGATGATAAACTGACATAAATAAAAGAAATAGTCTGCCAAAGCTGGATCCTGGCCTAACATACCCCCGAGTTTGGAAGTGTCCAGAATGGGAGTTCAGCCTTTCATACAAATGGCTACGTGCTCTATATCTGGACTAGGAGGTAGGGGGAGGCCCCGGTTCACGTCTTGCCTTACTCTGGGTGACCTTGGGCCAGTCACAATATTCTCTCAGCCTAACCTACCTCACAAGGTTGTTGTGAGGATTAAAAGTTGTGTTAAATTGTTCTGTGTAAAGTGCTCTGAGTGCCACAGCAGGGGGATGCTATATAAAAATTATTTATTGTTTATTATTAGTATTATTATTATTATTATTATTAGTGAAGTTCATATCCAGAATAAAACACCCTCATAATTTGGGATTGTTCACCTCTGGAGTTATGGATGGCAGCCTCTCTCTAACAGTTCCCAAATTATTTTAAAAGCAAGAGTTGTAGGAAAAACTCCCCAAGATACTCGTATGCCATCTTCCTGTATATCTATATCATTATACTATTAAGGTTTATATCTCTTAGGACAAACTATCCAGACTTTGGTTCATGCGAGATCTGGCTGGAGTGGGCGGGACGGCTCTTGAGCGGTTGTGCTCTTTCTTGGCCAAGAGGTCTCAATTTCCCTCCCCCTCTTGTTCAACGTGTATATGCAGCTGCTGAGTGAGATCATTCAGAGGCTTTGGGCAGTATGCTGATGACATCCAGCTCTACCTCTCTTTTTCGTCTGACCCAGGTCTGGCAGTCTCAGTGCATACTGGTTGCCTGGCTGCGGTGGGGGATTGGCTGAGGGTGAGTCGACTGAAGCTGAATCCTATCAAGACTGAGGTGATGATGGTTGACCGGTCTTGTGCCCTGTAGGGGATTGAGACTCCTCTTATTGATGGGGTCTGACCCCCTCTGGTTGATCGGGTTTGCAGCCATTGAGTGTTTCTGGATCCTTTGCTGCACCTGGATTGCCAGATTGCAGTGGTGGCCAGGAGCACCTTTCACCAATTCCATCCGGTGAGGAGGCTGCGGCCTTTTCTTTTGGACTCAGATCTGGTCACTGTCATTCATGTTTTTATCACCTCAGGACTAGACTACTGCAATGCGCTTTGTGTGGGGCTGCCATTGGTGATGGTTTGGAGGCTGCAGCTCGCCTCCTTACGGGGACGAGTCACCGCGAGCACATAACACTAGTGCTCCGTTTGCTGCACTGGCTGCCGATAGTCTTCTGGGCCCAATTCCAAAGAGTGGGATGGGTTGATGGGTCTGTGTGTGGGGGGGGGGGGGTTGTTGTATGTTGTACAGACTTTTTTTAATATGACGATGTTTTTAATGTTAATTTTTTAATTGTAAGTAATTGCTTTTAGTATCTTATGATGAGAGGAGTGGGATACCATATGGTGAGAAGAGCAGGGTAAAAATATATCTATAAATAAATAAATAAATTCAAGGTGCTGGTGATGACCTTTAAAGTCCTTTAAAGCCCCATCTATCTGAGGGATTGCCTGGCTCCCTATGCCCCATCACGGCCTCTGTGATCGGCTGGGGGCACCTTCCTGGAGACTCCGGTTTTTCACCAGGTCTCAACTATGAGGAGGGTTTTTTCAGCCATCACCTTTGCTATGGAACTCCCTCCCCCAGGAGGTCTACCTGTGTTCAAGCCTGGCGGCCTTCTGGAAGCAATGTAAGACCATCTTGTTCCGTCGGCCTTTTGGCAACAGGGATTGAATTGGGGGGGGTAATTAAAAGGAAGGATGGGCTGGGATTGGATAGGAAGGGGTGGATTAGGTGGGATATTATTGGTTTTTGTTGATTTAATGTTTTTTATTTTGTTTTTATGACTGTAAGCCGTCCTGAGCCTTTACAAGAAGGGCGGTATATAAATACGAATGAATGAATGAAATATAAAGTATCTTTTCCTTCCAAATCACCTCCTTCTTCTCTTTCCCCCCTTCTTTTTAGTGGTTGTCAACATGGTACGTATTTATCACCAAGAGGAGATTCATTCTTTCTTTGCAAGATCTGAATTTCTCTTAATACCCTACTTTTCCCTTAATATTCTTTGATCAGGACTCTATACCTTCCAAGGAACATCTCAAAGCACTACTGTCACCCTAGCAGATTAGTTGATTACTATTATCACCATTACTTCAAGTAGCAAAATGGCAGGCTAAAACAAGGAGGGAAACTTTAGCAACAGACTAAACAGACTCGTGCATAATCCCCTTTGTTTTTAGCTCAAACTGATTTTTACCTCCCCCCCAAAAAATATCCCAGGTTTTACAACAACTATTATTCAGTTTTTACTGATTTTCACTTGAAATTTATATCACTCAAGTACATAAAAATAAATAATTTTATTAGGAAAATACAATACATTGCATTGCATTGCATATCTCTGTGTTACGTTAACAGTAAATTAGTCTACATGTATATGCAAAGCTGCTTGTTGAAGTAAGGCAATGTAGTGGAAGATACACACGCACAATACACGCACATACACATGCTCAGAGGTGCACGCACGTCTGTATATGATGATGAATCTCACGCCCACCACGTACATATTTCATGCTATTAGAAGTTAACAGTTTTAATATTTGTCTCACTAATATAACCTCCACCCATCTCCCCCTAAATGCACAGGGTTCAGATTGGGGTTGTTCCTGACACCCTGGCAGAGGGGCTTTACCGACCCTGGGCTTGGGTTACTTTTCTTCTCTTGTTTGGGACCTCCCTGGGGAGAGGGGGGCGTGGATCCTAAGTAAGCTAAGTATTTGGTGCTTTGGTGCCTCCACCCTGGGGGAGTCATTGCCAAATGAAAGGACAAATTAGGAACTCCTGCCCAGGGATTTTAGGGACAGGAACCTCGGAGACCTCTACTGACAAGCGCTTTAACAAAAAAAACATGGGGAGATACTCCAAGCACTTTACTTTTAAGATTAACACACAATTAACAATTAACAATTAAAATATAAGCTGGTAAATGTGTCTAAACTAAAATAATTTTGCCCAATTATTAAATGTAAATATTTATAGGCTAATGGCCAAACTGGCATTTTATCTCCATGGAATATTTCTGCATTTTCAGAATGTCATTTGAAATTCTGCTACATATTTAAGCTGCCACAGAATTCTCTCCAAGGTTCCACCTCCAGGGTGCCACCATTTCTGCGGCCTGTACTGCACAAAATGATGACATCTACACTATGGGTGCGCAAAACAGCAGTGCTGCCATTTTGGACATGCACAGTTTGGGGGGGGGGGGGAAATCAATCTGATAATTCTGCCAAAACGTGGACTGGATCATATTCTGGTCCACATTTTGCCAGAACAATTGGAATGGCTGGATCTGTTAAAATGGAATCTGAGCTGGAATTTCATCCCAGCCCTAGGGATGGCCCTATATTTACACTAGTGAGTGAATGAAATAGAGCAAAGGTGTGCAAATGGCAGCTTGGGAGCCTCATGAGGCTCTCACCGGTACGACGGTTCTCGCCAGATGTGGCTCTCTGGGGGCTTGTCCATGTGGCTCCCTCAGAAGCAAGAGAAGTCGAGCCACCATTTCTACTGCTGCAGTGTGCCCTGAGCCACAAAGCTGCTTCTGAACCTGCTGGACCTCCTGGGAATCAGACTTTAACATGACAGAGGAGAAAGTCATGCTGCCCTGTCCCTTGGGATTAGGAGAAGCTGATGAGCAATATAAAGTGTCTTGTGACTCTCAGCGTTATGAACATTTATTTCAATTTTTATTGATTTCAATACTTATCCCGCCCTGTCCCTTATGGCAGCTCACATCATAACAAAATATAAAATACACAATAAAACCCATTAAAAAAACGAATAATACCTCCCCATCTACCCTGTCCATTAAATACCTGGCCAAATAAATAGGTCTTACACTGCCTCTGGAAGATGCTTAAATAAGGGCTTAGGTGAATCTCCAGGGGGAAGGAAGTTCAAAGCTATGGAGCAGCCACCGAGAACACCTATTTGCATGTTCAGGATGTATGTGGACCTAGGCCAATGATGGAACTTGCAAAAGGATTCTCTTGGCTGATCTTAGAGGCCACGGAGGGCCATAAGGAGGACAGCAGTCTTTTAGATATGTAGGTCCCGGGATGTTTAAGGTTTTATAGATCAAAACCAGCACTTTGAATTGTGCCTGGAACCCTATTGGCAGCCACTGCAGACTTGGAAGCACCTATGTTATTTGCTCCCAGAGGCCCACCTCTGTCAAAAGGCAGGCCGCCACGTTCTGTACAAGCTGAAGCCCCCTGAACAGTCTTGAAGGGCAGCCCCACACAGTGTACATTGCAGTAGTCTACCCTCGAGGTAATGAAGGCACGGGTGACAGCAATCAGATCCCTATCTGGGAGAAAGGGATGCAACTGTTTCACCAGATGGAGTTGGTGAAAGGCACTCCTGGCTAGGGCTGAAGCAGCAGCAGTTTTTACCACGCTGCAATTCCATTCCGCCATTTCGGAATTGCCCGCGCCACACAACGGCTTTTCTGCCGACATTCCACTAATTCCGCTGGCATTCTGCAAATTCGGAAACTATCGGAAAAATTGTGGAATTGTTGGAAACTGTCGGAAAACCGCTGTTCCACTATTTTGTGGCACTGACGGAATGGCGGAAGTAGCGAAAATGGCATGTTTCCGCTATTTGTGAAGCCTGTGGAAGTAGCAGAATGAAATTAGCAGAATGAAACTAGCGGAATGAAAGCCTCTGCCACGCCATACCACTAATTGCGGAAATGCTGTTTCCGGTGGAAATAGCTACTGCTGAGACTTTCTGCTACAGCCCTACTCCTGGTCACAGCCACAACCTGATGTTCCAGACATGGCCCAGGGTCCAGAAGCACCCCAAGACTGCAAACCCGAGTAACCAGAGGAGGCTGTACTCCATCAATGATGGGAGTCCAAGTCCCCCCAAGGTTGGCCAACCATCATCACTTCAGTCTTGTCTGGATTCAGCTTCTGTTGGCTCACCCATATTCAGCCCACAGTGGCAGCCAGGCACTGAGTAAGCACTAAGATTGCAGGACCTGGGTTAGGTGAAAAAGATAAATATATTTGGGTGTCATCTGCATATTGATGGCAGCGTACCCCAAATCTACACCATATAATTTATTAGTTCAGCAAATATTTGCTATTCACAATACATCAAATTAAGGGTAAAAACAAGGAAGCTATCATAAAAGGCGTATAACTCAATTATAAAAGGCGTATAACTCAAAGAAGAATAATCAAACCAAAAGGAAGTCATTATCTAGTATATACATTCACCCCCAAAGCCATGCCATACCCAGCAAGTTAACCAATTTCACACTGCTTTGCGTTCTCGGGTCGCTATTAATAAAAACATTGAAACCGCTTTAATATGGGCTTCATCTGATAAATTTAAAAGCTCCTCATAAGATTTTGGGTGGCCCAGGGTGCCCTCGTCCAGCACCGGTTGGATCCAAAGATCCCTATGGACAGCATACCTGGGGCACTCCAAGACTATATGGGACAGCGTCTCCACTACCGATGAGCATGACATACACGTCCTCCTTGCTCTTGGTATGCCCTCCCTCCTACCCATAACTTCAGCCGTTTCAAACAAATTAAAACAAAATAACATAAAAAGCCTCCAGAGTCTAGAATCCTGATTTTTTTCCAAGTAAAATTCTAATTTCCCTGAAGTCTTAACCCAAGGGTAATACACTGAAAATTTATTTTGTTGTAAAAGTTCCAGATCCCTATTATTGGCCCAGTATTTTATTTTAACTCCCGCTAAGAGGGTCTGTTGTCAGGCAGACTGTCTTCTTCCATCGGGAGACCTATAACACTAGTCAGGTGCTTTAAATTCTTTATCCATGGATATTGGGGAGATCCCACATGTTCCTTTTCTTCTAAATAACAATTGTGCCTCAGGGTCTTCTCCTTTTGGAATAATATAATGGAAGGAAAATCCAATTTGGCTACTGATTGTTATTTAGAAGAAAAGGAACATGTGGGATCTCCCCAAATCTACACACACTATTGCCCAGCAGCCTTAGGTACACATTGAACAGGAGGGGAGACAAGACTCTTCTTCCCTCAGTTTTCTCCTCCTCCCCCCTGACTCTTCCATCTCCGCCTTCAACGCCTCTCTCGCCTCCACCCTCAACTCCCTTGCCCCCCTCTCCTTATGCCTGGCTCGCTCCCGTAACCCTCACCCTTGGCTCACCCCTACCATTCACCATCTCCGCTCCTGCACCCGGGCTGCTGAACGCCTTTGGTGCAAATCCCACTGCCGCGCTGACTTCCTCCACTTCAAATTCTGCCTCTCATCACTCAACTCTGCTATCTCCCTCATTAGACAGCAGTACTATGCCTCATGCATTGACTCCTGCTCCCGGGACCCTCACCACCTCTTTTCTCCTTTGACTCCCTTCTCAAACCCCCCTGTCCTCCTCCTCCTCCCTCTTCTCTCTCCGCTCAGGATCTTGCTCTCTTCTTCACCTCTAAGATTGACAAGATCCGCTTGGAAATTGCTTCCAAGTCCTCTCCCCCTACCACTCCCCCTCCTCCCCCCACCTCTCTCCTGTCCTCCTTCCCTCCCACTTCCCTTGAGGAAATTTTCTCCCTGCTCGCCTCTTCCAACCCCTCCACATGCCCCCTGGACCCCATTCCTTCCCGCCTCCTGACCTCCATTGCTTCCACTGTCGCCCCTCCCTGTAAGGCAGTGGGGATGCAGGAGTGGGGGTTGGGCATGGCGCAGGAGGGGCCAGAGGCAACAAGCCCCGCAGAACCAGGAACAAGCCCCCATAGGGGCCCAAGAAAGTGTAGCAAATAGGGCCCAGGAGCAGGATCAGGGCATGGAGCCTAAAGACAGAGAACCCCCGCAAGAGAAAGTAAGCGGGCAGAAACTGACAGCCACTCCAGCGGCCGATCTAGGGGGTGTGGCTTCAGCGTCGAGACACTCGGTGCGGCTCCGTGAACGTAGGGGCGGGGTCAGCCCTACGTAAGGGAGACAAAGAGAACACAGCACTGCCGGAGAACAGCAGCGCTGTGAGACTGGCCCCGAGCGAATTAAGGAGAGACAAGGAGTAACGATTGCAGTGTGTGAGGAGAGTGCCTGTGAAAGAGCGACTGAGTATGAGGTAAGAGCGAGTGAAAAGTGAGAGTGAGTGAAAGGTGAGGGTGAGTGAGGTGAGTGAGAGGAGAGCACCAGGTGAAGCGGTGTGGGTTATTGAGTGGAATCACCCCCTATCCTAATCTCTGTTTGGGTCCCTACCTACCTGTGGCAGTGTGTGAAGGCGTCCCTACCCAACATCCCTGGTTACTATCCCCCTGTCACCCCACATAACGACCGCACTTCCTTATCCCCCACTCCTTGTTAGAGCACAGTGTGACAGGGGTGATTGGAGCATACAAGGGGACTTGAGAGAAGGGTCTCCACTCGAGGTTGCGTTCCTCCACCCCAATGATGATACGGCCTTGCTTCTTCTGAGGTATTCTAGGTCACCCAATATCCTGAGGGGTTGGTTTCCCAGAGTACTCGAGTGGAGCTCAGTGACTGGCAAGTGAGCGAGAGTTGGGCAAGAGGAGCTTGGTGGCATCCATGGGAAAAAACCCTTCTTTCCCTATCCCTCCTAACACTCCCCTCCTGCATATCATCAACCTCTCCCTCTCTACTGACTCCTTCCCCTCTGCCTTTAAACATGCCAATGTCTCCCCCATCCTCAAAAAGTCCAATCTGGATCCCTCTGAATCCTCTAATTACCATCCTGTCTCGCTCTTCCCTTTTGCTTCCAAACTCCTTGAATGGGTTGTCTACTCCCGTTGCCTCGGCCTCCTCTCTGCCAACTCCTCCCTTGACCCCCTCCAATCTGGCTTCCGTCCCCTTCACTCCACTGAAACCGCTCTTGCTAAGATCACCAATGATCTTCTTGTGGCTAAATCCAACCGCCTCTACTCTATTCTTGTCCTCCTTGATCTCTCTGCTGCCTTCGACACTGTTGACCACTCGCTCCTGCTTGAATCGCTTCACTCCCTGGGATTCTGGGACTCTGTCCTTGACTGGTTCTCCTCCTACCTTTCTGATCACTCCTTCAATGTATCTTTTCCCAACTCCTCCCCCCTCCTCCTTCCTGCCCCTCTCAGTCGGGGTTCCCCAAGGCTCTGTCCTTGGCCCTCTCCTCCTCTCTATCTTCACCCAGTCCCTAGGCAAACTCATTGCTTCCTATAGTGTCCAATACCACCTATACGCTGACAACACTCAACTCTATCTCTCCACTCTTTCCCTCTCCCCCTCTGTCCAAGCTTGTTTCACCAACTATCTTTTCGATATCTCCATCTGGATGTCTAAACGGCAACTTAAACTGAACATGGCTAAAACTGAACTCCTTATCTTCCCTCCCAATCCTTTTTCTCCCTCTTCCCTGCCAATTGCCATTGACCAGGTCTCCATCCTCCCTGCACCCTGAGCTTCATCTTTGACTTGCACCTCACCTTCAAACCCTACATTGACTCCGTCGTCAAATCCGGCTGCTTCTCCCTCCACAACATTGTTAAGATCCACCTTTTTCTGTCTGTCTCCTCTGCCAAAACTCTCATCCACGCCCTAGTCATCTCACACCTTGACTATTGTAACCTCCTCCTCGCTGGCCTTCCCCGCTCTCACCTTGTTTCCCTCATCTCTGTTCAACACTCTGCTGCCAGGATCATCCACCTAGCCCATCACTTTGACCATGTGCAGCCTCTCCTCTCCTCCCTCCACTGGCTTCCCCTTCCTGAGCGTATTCTGCATAAGCTCCTCGTCTTCACCTACAAAGCCCTTCATAAACTTATTCCCCCCTATCTCCCTCTGAACCCCTGTTCCTCTTCTGCTCCTCTTCCATCCCCTCCCACACCTCCCCTGCTCCCCCAACCACCTTCGTCCCTTCTTCCTCGCTGCCCCACATGCCTGGAACTCCCTCCCTGCCCTTGTCCATCTTGCTCCCACCTTCAAGTCCCTCCTCAAAACCCACCTCTTCTGCTCTGCCTTTCCTAACTCCTGCTAATCACCCCCACCCAGGATTATCCCCTACTTGTTATCTGCAAACGCCTATTTACTGTAACCAAGCCAAGAACGTGTACCTGAGTTCTCTCATCCTCGTGAATGTTGCATCCCTTGTCTCTCCCTCTGTTCCTCCTTCCCTGTCTCCCCTCCCTCTGTCTTTAGATTGTAAGCTCTCAGGCAGGGACCGTGTCTATTTTATTCTTTGTAAAGCGCCAGGTACATTGCTGGCACTATATATAAATGCTAATAATAACAACAACAACCCTGCGGGACCCCACAGGACAGGGGGCAGGAGGACAATGAACAATCACCCATCAGGCTGGAGCCTTCTCAACAAGAATGAGCAGAACCACTCAAGAGTCATCCCGCGGACACCTGCCAGGTCCCACAGTCATGTCATCAACACCTCATGATCAACTACAAATTTGCCCTGTTGATCTCTTGGCATAGATCATTGACCAAGGTCACAAGTGCAAAATGCTGCTTTTGGGCTTGGGAATTTTGCCCACCTCTTAAAGAGAGCCTGCTAAGGAGGTAAGAAACTAAGTTTGTCCCATTTTAGGTTAACATGCATTTGAGAGGTGCTTTCCACTGCAGTATCTGAGTACGTTTCTCCAGTACATAGGTGACATCATGAACAACGTTCATTGCCACCAGCATGGTGATGAACAAAACCAAGTAGACATATAATGGGTAGAAAAGACACAGTCATTATTATTGATCACAGCACCTCCAAACCAAGGCAGTTGAGGTCAGTACCTCAGGCTGTACACAGCTCACTTTGTTCCAAACCCCATCTCACTCGGCAGTCACCTCATTGGTTTGCCTAGCTCAGCTGTGAGAGTAGCTACCTTCAGTCAAGTTGTTCGATGTGGATCTGGGAGACCAGGGTTCAAATTCTGTCTTAGCCATGATCTTGACCAGCAAATCACTCTCTCTCAGCCTCGGTTTTCCATCTGTAAAATGGGGATAATAATGACCTAACTCACAGGGTTATTGTGAGGGTGAACTAGATAAGAATGATGAAGTTAGCATAACTTTTAATCTCAACAAGTCTTACATAGTGTCAGCTGGTGGCGCCGAGCCTGGCTCAGCGCACCTCCTGTAAACGCTGCGCCACTGGCTCCCCCTGCGGGGCGCTGGGAGACAGCACCGCAGCCAACCTCGGTTGCCCCGGCAACCGGGCCAAACAGCAACAATAGGCCTTCACAGTCCATGACCCCATGGAGCACGGGGTCAGTGCCAGAGCTGCTGCCGCCGCAGCATTCCATACAGCTCCAGGCACGTAGGGGAGCAGAGCCTCCTGCACAAAGACCGGTGCTGGGAAGCACCCAGTGCCAGTAATCTGAGTGAGAAACTGGCCCCCTTCGTGAGAGTTTGTGTCCATGCTTGTTTGCCTTGAGTATTGTGTCCGTGAGTGCGAGTTCGTTTACTTTGTGTGTTTCCCCCTCCAGGTGTGTGCGCAAATGTTCCCCTCCCCCCCAACCCTGGGCTTCCCTTGTCCCCGTGCCCCTATTTGTGTGCTCCTGCCACCTGTTCCCTTCCCCCTGGGACCCTACACCCCACTATCTCAACCCTGACTTCCCTGAACGCCCCTTCTGCTGTGTGTGTGACTGGTGGGAGTCCGGAGCAAGAGCAGGGATGTGTATACCTGCACAGGTGCTTGGCGCCCTATGATGATAGGGGCCCTGTCTCTGTGAGACATATTGGGCCCACACACAATCCTGGCAGGCATTATAGTCTTGTGCAGACTGCCAACGCCAGGGTGCAAGCAGAGTGTATGTGGAATAATTGTATCTGGACCCCTTTGTCTCCCCCTTCCACTGACACATTGGGTGATTTTACACACACATTTCTCCTGGATGTTTGCTGTTACATCCTGAACTTTCTGTGTGTCTAAATCATTCACCCAGATCTTAAACATCCGGCTCTTTGAACTTCTGCGTGAAACTTCTCCCAGAACTTTTGAGTGTAAAAGGTTCTCCTGGTAAACTGCTTTTCTCCAGGCAGCTGTGGTCACTTGGTTTCCATGGCAGCCTGTCACATCTACAGCTGCAGTTACTTTAGGCTGCCTTAGGCCAGTGCTTGTGTGAAGAATGCATCCAGGAACTGCCTCCGGGCAGTGTGTGTGTGAAAAATGAATCCGGAAATTACTTGTGGACTTGTAAACCCAGAAGACTGAAAAATCCAGAACTTTAAACATGTAAAAATGCCCATTGTTAATAGGTACCACATCAGATTCATCCACTCTGCAATGGTGGGTTCCTGTTCTGCCCTCCATTTTCTTGCTATCAAGTTAATAGCTACCACACACATTTTTTTACATGCTGTGGCATATCTTTGTATCCACTCCGCGGTCGGATATAACCCCAAGAGCTCTATGTCAGGTGTAAATGGTCAGTGGAACAAATAGGCAGCCAGTACACCAGAACTGTATACAATGGACTTCATCTTGCATTTTTATAAGTACCCCCAACATTTAACTCTACCACCAGGTATTTGGGAAGTGAGCTAACCCCTGTTACTGGTAAATCCTCAGGCCCTCAAATGCCATAAGATTTTGGAGATGTGCAGTGTGCATTCAATGGCGCCAGTCCTTACATTATTTTACAAAAACAAACATGGTGCAGCTGGCATGAAATCAAAATCTTAATAACAGGCCATAAAATACAAATAGAAGAAGTTTTGGTTACTCTTGTTTGAATCCTCCTTGTGTTGGGATCAGAGACCTTAGAGTCTCTTCTGTTTGTATTTTATGGCCTGGTGTTGAAATTGTGCTGCACCATGCTTGTTTTTTAAGGGAGTATTGAAGTGAGTGTTGTACACCCAAAACACATTGGGTTTTACAGTTCATTTGGATCATATTTTCATTATGATTTTATTTTTCCTTTTTGCATATAATGTATAACTACTAGTAAAGATTTCTTCTTTATTATATATTTTGGTTCAGTTTACATTTTTCTGCTTTTTTATAGTAGATAGTTGGATTGTATTATTTGGTTGTTGGTGTGCTACTATACTTGTTTTCCCTAGTTTTTTGGTTTGTGTAAATCTTTAACAAATTCTTTCATTTCATTCTTTCCTTAACTAAATGTCATAGCTGCAATCTTGGAACTACTTATTCCACAGTAGTAGCCCCTCTGACTTCAGTGGGACTGCACTGGAGTAAGTGATTTCAGGATTGCTGCCCTTATATTCTGTGACCAGAACTATTCAGAACTTTTCTATTCAGAAAATAGTAGTTGTGACTAGAATTCTAAATCGATTTGCACTGGTGGACAACCCCCCCCCCCCCCCCCCCCAAATATAGGCATCTAGAGAATCTAAGGCTACCTTTAATGGCTAGAGCTAGGTACTGTGATTAGTACTGAAACAGATAACAGGTTCTGTATTTGTGATTATGAGTCACATTTCTGGATAACGTTCCAAATAGCCAAATTAATATTTGCACCAAATATCTGTTTAATATTCTCTTTTGAGGGTGTGTAGTCATTTTTGTTCAGTTTTTCAGTTCTTCAATTGATATTCAGTCAAATAACCAAACAAAAATGGTCAACAAAAAAATCAACTGAAATGAATATCAGATTGAAGTGGGCACAAATAGTGTATTAAGACTCACTTTGCCACACCTGAATTGAAGTAGGCATCTGAATCTGAGTCATGTCGTCTGAGGATGGGGTTGCAATCCCAGTTGATAGTTAATGTCTTTGTATGCTAGGGTCATGGGATCATGCAAGCACCTACCATGCTAGTGGATTGTGAGGGAGGGTGAACAAAACAGAAGTGTGACTACTGTGTGAAACAGATTTACAGGGAGGGGGGAAATGAACAATTCAAGAAATGCAGCAAAATACAAAAAGGCTGTGCAATTATTATCCTGCCCAACAACACTTTCAGTTGGCCTATAAAGAGACCAGCCAGTTGACTAATGATTTAAAAATAGTTAGGTGTAAAATGTATCCTTATACTTAATGCAATGAGCATGAGTCTGGACTAGCCTCATAATGGTACCTAGATATACGCAGAATACTGAGCAAAAACAGAACAGATGGCAACGTGGCTTTTCCTTCAAAGATGTCCACAGCTGCATTGTGAAAAGCCTTAATCCTCAGTCATAAGAATAATAGTCATTATGCTGACATTCAGCATAGATGTGTAGCCTGAATGTGTAAGAACAATAATCCTGGACCAGCATACTACAATCACAGTATAATATTAGTGTTTGAAATGTATTCATAGTGCAATTACAATATACGTCATTGATGTATTAATGAACATCACAAAGATCATATCTTACTATTATGATCCTGTCACATAATCTAACATTGACATGAAGAGCTCACTGCTCTATTATCCTTTTATTATTATTATAGACAATTGGCGCCTGAACTGTGGGGCAGGAACAGTTCGATTGGGGTCACGATCCTGATTGCTTTTGATAGACTTTGCATTTCTTTATTGCTGTCTAGGATCACGAGATTATATTTAAGTCTCAACAGGGAGTAACAGAGACAAAGTATTGGAATGACTGTTACACATATTACTTTGTTGACTGCATGATAATCTAACCCATCTTTCCTTACAGATCCCCTTATTTACTATATTTTAACAGGAGTGTGGAGATGGTGTGGCTCAGGAATGAATGCATAGGGTTTTGAAGCTAAGAGATCTGGATTTGATGCTTGGAGCTACTGGGTGGTTTGGGGCCTGCTCCTCCCCTCCCCTCCTCCCTCCCTCCCTCCCTCCCTCGTACACACCCACATCAGTTTTCTATCTGTCCAATGGTTACATTTACATTTTTGGTGAACACTGGACCACTGAAACCAAGTTGTTCCATTGTCCTGCGGGGTGGAGAGACAAAATCCCATGCACATTTCAACAGAAAAAGCAAAATTATGTGGAGTGCTTCAGTATGGAACACTGCAACACTTCTGTGTAGAATGATCCCACCCACCCCAATTGAGCTTTCCTATTGCCGTATTTTTGCTACTGCTGTTGCATTGGTGAAAGCAATGCAAGTAGCCATCATATCATCTAAACAAACTCAAAGCAAATCCAGATGATGGAAGGGTCAGAAGAATGCTGGCTGACACGGATGATCACTTGTTGAGATGTACCAACATAGAGATGTACCAACAAAGAGAATGAAGGCTCAAAGATTTGAAGAAAATATAAGACCAAGCTGGCTGCCTTATTTATTTGTTCAAATTTGTGCTGTCACTTAAAAGTCAAAGAGATGGAAGCTGCATTCCTCATTAGTGAGAGCAATCCTTTGGAAATTCAGTTCTCCTGTTGACTTCAGCACGATTAGTCACATAAGCAGGGCTCAAAGAACCTAGGTTATATATTTTAAACAAACCCATTTATATCCATGTCACTAACAACAACAGAGAAGTGAAAGCAGCAAACGAACTGCAGTGTGAATTATCTATGAGACTGAATAATGAAGAACAATGAAAAGTGTTGTGCTTTGGTCTGAAGTTAATTTCATGATCAAATTCTCAGTGCTGTTGTTCTTAAGTTGCAACTATTGCAGTAAAATGTTTATTTCTTTTAATACCGCTTTATCCATTGGACTTTTAAAAGTAAATATATGTATTTTAGGAGTTTTGTAACCCCTTTTTAAATTAAGTATAAAAATATAAATGTACGGTGTGACTTTTTAAACTGCTTAATAATGGTCTTATTCTGTTACCATTAAAATAGCATGAAACACTTTTTAAAATCCCAATCTAAAATCTGGCGTAACTTTTAGCTGAAAATGGCTTTTACCTACTGTGTTAATATTTGACAAGTAAACACAAAAATACTTGGTTATAGCACACTCTGATAATAGTCAGTCAGTCTCTCTCTTTCAGGTTCGTTCGGTTCGGTTCAGTCGTTCCGTTCGGTCACCGAGTTCGGGTTCGGTCGCCAAGTTCGGTTCAGCCGTTCGGAAATAGGTATTGCATGATCCTGTGATTGCATCAGAAACCGGGCATTTGAGTGCATGCGGAGCTGTGTGGTGAGAGAATGTGTGTGTGTTGTGGCTGGCTGGGTGTTTGGTGTGTTTTGGCTGTGTTTATGTTGGACTGTGTGTTGGTTTCGGTTTGACTGTTGGTTTGGCTGGTTGGTGAGTGTTGGTGGGTGACTGTTGGCAAGTGCTTGTTTTTTGTTTTAAATTTAAATGAAGGTGACCATTAAATGCCAGGCGTGGGGGAAGGCCAACATGGCGGAGCTGGTGATGGAGGGGGAAGACGTTCCTGCTGCTGCTGCTGGACCTTTGGTGATGGAAGAGGAGCAAGAGCCGGTGCGCACAGGAGGTGCTGCCACTGCTGCCAGGTTTGTAACCTTTTTTTTCACTTTGAGGACAAGAAGAATATATTCTTTAGAGCGAACTCACTGGCATGCGGGTGTGTGTGTGGGTGGTGGGCAGTCAGGCACAAACAGTGAGAATCAGCGGGTGGCAGCAGATGTCTGCCACAGAGAGAGAGGGTACTGTAGTGTGGGGGGATCTTCCAGCATTCAGGCACGAGCAGCATGAGCACCCCCACCCAAACATGTGCCAGGCTAGCAAGGGTCTCCACTCTCCAGTTGCCATCCCTACGCACCCCCAAATAAGGGCAGGATTTGCACGTGCCAGCCAGGGTCTTTCCAGTTGCCATCCCCCTAGCACCCAAATAAAGGCAGGATTTGCACATGCCATCAAGCCAGGGTCTCCCCATTGCCATCCCTCCCCAACACCCAAATAAGGGCAGGATTTGCACGTTCCAGCCAGCCCGGGTCACCGTCTCCGGTCGCCATCCCTAGCACCCCAAGGAGGGAGGACTAGAGGCATCATCATAAATGCATGATATTTACTTAGATTTTGTTTATGTGTTCCTGTTTCAGAGAGGGTGAGGATTCAGAATCCTCAAATGCCGGTGCCAGGGGCAGGTGCAGGACACCAAGGTGGAGGTCGCCAGTGCCACCCCCAGACACTGGGCGGACAAGGTCCGATGTTTGGCAGTGGTTCGTGAGGCATGAGGATGGCTCTGCAGAATGCAAGGTAAGGCATGGGGCTGGAACAACAGGGAATGGATTACCCTATGACCTGTTAGGAAGTCTCCTGCAGAGAGAGATTGGCCACCCACCCTCTTGTGGAGACAGAATGCAGGCAGAGCTTGACAGACCATTGGTCTGATGCAGTATGGCACTTCTTATATTCCTATCTTTTTATGTTCTTTAGGTCTGCCATAAAAAGTTCTGGTGGCAGCATGAGGGGACCACATCAGGGCTGACAGCCCACAGTGAAAAGCTGCATGGACTGATGGTGAGGCAGCAGCCACAGGACTCTGGTGTCATGGCCATGGAGTTGCAGCATCATTGTTGCCAGAAGAAGGGGGGGAAGGCACGGCAGAAGCAATGCCATGTAAGCCCATCCCCCTCCTCCAGCTCTGATGTGGAGTCCCCCAGGCCCCAGGAGTCTGCAGCAGCAAGGGCCTTTCGGGCCGAGGTGGTAAGGCCCACCCAGGACTTTGTGGCCAGCCTGCAGAAGACAGTAGCCACCATGGAGAATGGCCTGGTGGAACAGTTCCAGGCGCTCAAGGTGGAGAAAAAGAAGGTGGAGGCATACGCCCAGCACGTCTCCGCCGAGACGGAATGCCTGGAACTGTACCACCAGTTTGTCTCCAGGTGCCATGCAGCTGGGGCAGGAGCCGTGGACTTCGCCTTGGCCCATGGCTACGATATGCCGGAGAACAGGGTGCCCACCCCTCAGTCCTGTCCTGTGCCCCTTTTGCCTTTCCCCCAAGTTCCGGGGGACAGGCCCAAAGACAAGTAGGCTAGACCCTTTTCTTTTTATATATATTTGGTTTTGGTTTTATACTGTGTGTTGATGTTATTGTTCTTTAAAAATTGTTTATAAATGTTATATTTGTTGTTACAAGCTTTGTTTGAACTGGCCAATCTTTTATCCCTCTGTGCTGAAGTTCTGGGATGTGGCAGAATCTCATACAGCTAGTCGATCCCTACCAGCAGCACCTGACTGGCACCTCCACATGTAGCATAGATAAGGTATTACCCCCAAAGATGTGCCAGCAGTAGGGTCTCAACTTGCAGACAGCCCCCCAGGAGGGGCAGGGCTTATGTCTGTGTGTGTGTGTCAAAGAGAAAGAGAGACAGGCTCCTTGGCAGCGGGCAGCAGGCAGTGGGTGCTGGTGGTCAGAGGGGCTTTTTTTCTAGCAGCTTCTGTGGACATCCGCAGGTGGGTGCTGAAGAGTAGACTGGAGGGGGGGCAGGCTGGCATGCAGGCCGGGCACTGGGCTTCTGGATGCAGTGGGATGGAATGACAGTCCCCAGTGACTGGAATGATGGTCCCAGAATCTCATTGATGGTTCCTGGGATGGGTGGGCATGACTGATTTAGGTACAGTGGAATGACAGCCTGTGGGAGCTGAATGATGTCCCTAGAAGTAGTGCATGGTTGGGCACACTTCATTCAATGCAATAAGTAGGTATAGAAACACAATAAGTAGGTATAGAAACACACACAGGCAGGCACATAATACGTTCCACGTTTCCTTATATTCCATCTCATTCTGGTAGGTTTGCTGCTGCTGCATGTGGGCATTGGGCACAGATGGGAGTTCTTCCTGGTTCTGGCAGGTGGCAGCTTGAGCTGGCCTCCCCTCCACCCCATCTCTCTCATTCTAGCGGGGAACCTCTCTCTCCCTCTCTTTCTCTGGCCATATAGTGCATGTGACAGCATGGGTGGGATCGTGTCTGTCTCTCCTTCTAGCAGTGGGGAGACTTTCTCTCTCTTATTTCTCTTGGCAGCAACCTGGGTGGACAGACAGGCACCTTGGCATGAGAGGCAGGAAGGCGGGCTGAGGCAGGCTTTGAGCTTGGCGGCAACCTGGGGTACAGAACCCTTGGCACAGACAGCATATAGGCTTGGGGGCCATTGGCACTAGCAGTAGAAGACATTGGTTTCCAGGGTACACAACCCTTGGCACAGACAGAATATAGGCCTGGGGGCCATTGGCAGCAGCAGACATTGGTTGCCAGTGTACAGAACCCTTGGCACAGATAGCATATAGGCCCGGGGGCCATTGGCAGCAGCAGACAGTGGGTTTCCAGGGTACAGAACCCTTGGCATAGACAGCATATAGGCCTGGGGGCCATTGGCGGCAGCAGCAGACATTGGTTGCCAGGGTACAGAACCCTTGGCACAGACAACATATCGGTCTGGGGGCCATTGGCACTAGCAGCAGAAGACAGTGGGTTGCCAGGGTACAGAACCCTTGGTACAGACAGCATACAGGCCTGGGGGCAATTGACAGCAGCAGCAGCAGCAGCAGACATTGCCAGGGTACAGAACCCTTGGCACAGATAGCATATAGGCCCGGGGGCCATTGGCAGCAGCAGACATTGGTTGCCAGGGTACAGAACTCTTGGCACAGACAGCATATAGGCCTGGGGGCCATTGGCAGCAGCAGACATTGGTTGCCAGGGTACAGAACCCTTGGCACAGACAGCATATAGGCCCAGGGGCCATTGGCAGCAGAAGACAGTGGGTTGCCAGGGTACAGAACCCTTGACACAGACAGCATATAGGCCTGGGGGCCATTGGCACTAGCAGCAGCAGACATTGGTTGCCAGGGCAGGCAGGCAGGCAGGCAGCATGGCATGAGCGGCAGTCAGGTAGACTGAGGCAGGGTTTGAGCTTTGCAACCTGGGTGGATGGGCAGGCAGGCAGCATGGCATGAGAGGCAGTAGGGCAGGCAGGCTGGGACATTGGTAGCAGGGCACTCAGATAGGCTAGCAAAGACTGTGCAGCGCGCGAGAGAGAAAGCCAGTCAGTGTCACATTGGCAGGCCGAGATCGTGTAGCCATAGGCTGGCTGGCATGCTTACAGTTTCCCAATGCCATCCTGTATCATGAGGTGAGTCAGATAAGGCTGCCGAGGCCATCTAGTATATGAGAGAGGGGGGGCAGGGGGGCACCAGGCATCGAGAGGGAGGGACAGCACCTCAGCAGCACAGCAGCAGTAGCCCTAGCCCAGATTGTGGAGGAGGAGCCCTGTCCCATGACTGCCCCTGGCATGGGATGGCATGTGCCACTGCACCATCAATCCTTGTCCAGGGGCAGCTTGGGGAATCCCAGCAGCAGAAGGTTCACCTTAATGAACAGCAACTGCTCCACCAACTTGGCCCCCAGTCTCAGGCGCTTCAGGGAGCAAATGTCCCCCACCATCGAGAACACCCGCTTGCTGGGGACAGTGGTTGGTGGACAGGACAAGATACCCTTGGCCACTTTCAACAGAGCCGGCCACATCCGGCCCAGTAGGCCAAGGGATCACTGCTGGGATCAATGCATGGATCCTCCTCCAGGTAGGTCTCCATGGCTGCTGAGGTACTGTCATACTCCCTCTCATAGCGCTGCCTGGGAACCACCTCCACCACTGCCCTCAGCCACGCTGCTTGCCCTATTGTGCATGGTGCCATGCTCCCCAGAGTGGCCTGCACGTAGGCCGAGCTGCTTCTGGCAACAGGGGTGCTGCTGGTGGTGGTGCTGCTGCTACCGCTAGGGCTGGGGGGCAGGGATAGACCCACCTGGCTGAGAGGGGTAGCTGCTCCCACTCCCACCATCCCCAGGGGTGTCCTGCTGCATAGCCCGCTCTGCCTGACAGACCCTCTCCACCAGTACATCCTTCCGGAGGGCATAGAGCGCTGGCTGGCATGCCATGCTGCCCTTGACCCTAGGGTCCAGCATTGTTGCCAGGACATATTGCTCCTGCTGCAGGAGCACATCAAAATGCGCCTCCAGTCTGACTTCAGCTTCTGCACCAGGTCAAGCACTTCATTGGTCAGCTTCCTGCCCGCAGGGCCACAATCCCGCCTCCCGAGAATCTCATCCAGCCTCCTCTGGAGACTTCAGACCAGAGGGGTCACCTGGTTGAGGGTGGCAATGGAGCTGCTCACGGTCTCCGTCACAGCCAGGAACAGTCTCAGGACGAAGACTGTTTGAGCCAGGAGCTCCCATTCTGCCCCATTAAACCCTGCCGGTGCCCTGCAGTCCATCTCCAGTTGAACCTGATGCAAGGTGGCTTTCTGCTCAAGTAGCCACGCGAGCATCAGGAAGATGGAATTCCACCATGTGGCCACATCCTGAACCAGATGGTGCCCTGAGGAGCCTTGCTCGGCCTGCTTCTCCCGAAGGAGCTTGCTGCCCTTCACACTCCGGTTGAAGAACCCCACCAGCTTCCTCCCCCGCTAGATCAGGGAGCTATGGGTGCCTTCCCCAATCCCCTTATACCCCAAGCCCAAAGCGTCCCTGACCACCAGGTGAAGGGTGTGTGCGGCACAAAGGATGCTGGTGAAGCCCCCGTCATGGACTGCCTTTCATACATTTGCGGCTTTGTCCGTCACCACACACCCCTTGGTGAAGGCCGTGCCGGGCGTAATCCCTCACCATGGTGGCCAGGGCTACCTCGATGTTCCTGGTGGTGTGGGGACTGTCCATGACTTGTGCCTGAAACATGGCCCACCTATACCCTGCTTTGGGACCTCTCCTGCCACTCCCCAAAGCTGCCTCCAGGTCCTGCCATCAGTGCGCCGTTACCGCCAGATACGCGTGCTGGGCATTCCTGCTGGAGCACATGTCTGTGGTGAAGTGGACCATGCCCCCCCCAGTTGCTCCCTCACCCGCTCCTTCAAAGCCCTGTGAAGGTCTAGCACCGCAGTCCGACTGAGGGTGGTGCGGGATGGTAGCTTAAACTGGGGGGCCGGGAACCCAATCACCGTTGTCTTCTACAATTGAGAAGGGCTGCCCATCCAGTGCAATCATTTCAGTCAACAGGTGCTTGGCTTTCTCTGGAAAGCCATGCCATCCTGCTGCCAATGGCCTTGGCAACTGCCCCCCACCCCAGCTACTCCATGGTGGACTGATGCTGCTGGCGAGGCTCCTGCTGCTGTTCTTCCCCCCTGCTTCTGCTGGTAGAGGCAGCAGTTGGTGCAGGACGCTTGCCTGCTGAAGGAGGTGGGTGACTGGCCGCTGCAGTCGGGAACCCACTGGCATCCACTTCCTCTGCCTTCCCACTTAGCAGCAGAGCACTGTGGCATGATTTCAGGTGCCTCGCCATTACAGTTGTCCCAAGGTTGGCGAGCACCTGCCCATGCTTCATCAGCTTATTGCACAAAGTGCACTGTACCTCTCTGGGATCATCTGCCCACACCAGCTTAAAATGTTCCCAGACTGAGGATTCCCCACCCCCCCTTGCCTTCTGGCCCGCCCCTGGTGACGCACTGCTGCCAGCGCTGCTGGGAGGGGCAGAACTTGGTGGCACTGGCGACACAGTTCTGGGAGGAGGTTCAGTCATTGCCTCAGCTACTGACATCTCCTCTGCGGCACTAGTGTCTGCCTCTGACTCACTGTCCGCGATCATGGTGATGTCCCGTGAAGGGGAGTACTGGGACCCTGAGGCTAGACTGCCCGTGCCTGCCGTGCTGCTGGCACTCTCCCTGTGCCCCCTCTATAGCTGCTGCTGCTGCTACTCCTCTCCCTACTGCCATTGCCCAGGCCCTGCCTCTAGCAGCCGGGATGGGATCCACCAGCTCTGGACTGCTGGGGATCACCTCCACATTGGGGGACATTGGTGGCCCTGGAGGAACATCGGAAGCAGCAGCACCTGCAGCTGCAGCAGAGACAGTCGCAGCCTCATGTACTGCAAGCCTTCCAGTGCCCTGTGTGGCAGTGGAGGGCACTGCCAGGAGGCGACGCTGAGCTGCTGAAGCCTGTTGCCCTAAAGCAGACCTGTGGAGTTTGGGGTGTGGTGATGTGCTCAGGCTGCTGCTGCTGCCTGTTGCCACTCCGCGGGCGTGGCCCCTACCACCACCTCTCCCACGTGCCCCATTTTGTGTCTTACGGGCAGCAGACTGGCCTCTCCTACTTCCCTTCTCCATGTCTTCCAACTCAAACACACACAGAGATTTTATAAAAAAAAATTTTACTCAATTTTTTAATCTCATATTATATCTATCTCTACACTAAATCTAACTGCTATTAACTATTCTAAAACCTATTGAACTAAATGGAATATCCTAATAATTAACTTCAAAGGCCTTGTCCTACAAACACACTGTATCTCTATACATCTCTATAACTAAGCTAACTACTATGTACATCTCTCTAGTAACTATCTATCTAATATCTCTCTATCTATACAATATTACACAGGGAGAAACACAAAGAACACAGGGAGGGGTACAAAACTGAAATGAAAATCAATCTAATAAAAATCCTACTCTAAATAAATCCAAAACTTAAAACAGGGGAAGGGAATCAGGGATGGAATAAGAGGGAAAGGATTCAATAGAGGGGGGAGGGAGGAAGGAAGATTGAACACAGGGAACACAGGGAGGGGTAAAAACAAAAAAACCCACCTAAATCTATCTAATATAATCTAAATAAATGGTAATATGGAGGTAAATGGGTTGGATGGGTGAAATAGGAGGAGGATGGTAATGGATTGGGGAGCTGGGAACTGCTGGGAGAGGGAGCCTTCTGAAAACGCCTGCTGTCACAAACAGCTCAGAAGGTGTTGGGAAGGGGGGAGGGCAATGAGTTTTGTTACTTGCTGGGCCCAGGAGAAAAGGGATGGTGTTTGGGCAGGCTGGCTGCTACTCCAAGCCTCTCCACCCGTGGTGCCTGGAAGTCTGCTCCTCAGCTGACTCCCCCCCACCACCCCAATCACATTTTGCCTTCCAGTGACATGTTTTTGCCACCCGAACTCATCCGAACCGACCAAACTCTTTGGTCATTTCGGAGTTTGGAATCAAGTTCGGTTCGGTTGAGTTCGGGTTCTGTCGTCCGAACAGACCGAGTTCAGGCCAAACTCCAAACTTCCAAACTGCGTTCGCACATCCCTACATAGCAAACCTTGGAACTTCTAGGCCTGCCAAAGGTGAGGAGAAGTGAACATGTTTTATTCTGCTTAATCGGTAAAGAAAAACCCACTGTCATTTTACTTTTAAAGAAAGGAAACTGTGACAGATTGACCAGTTTTCTAGGTTACCTTCCTCTCCTTGTACCAAGTCTGAAAATCAATGCCTTTCTCCTTTGTAGGGAGAGACATCCTTATTGGGGCTTCTTCAGGGTCCTCATGGGGCTGTGCAGACAAAGAAAAACTTACACGGACATTCTTGACCAAAGGAGGGCAAATGACAACTTGGGAGCTACATGTGGCTCTTGGGCACTGGTACTGTGGCACTTGCCAGAGGTGGTTTCCTGGTGTCATATCCATGCAGCTGCCATTTCTGCCACTGGAGCTTCCTGGGAGCTGTGAAAGCAGGGGAAGCATGCCCTGCACCACTACTGCTGCTGCATGAACCTGCCAGATCACTTGGGAGCCAGAGCTTTGATGTGAGGTGGGGGAAGCCATCCCAGGCCCAGAACCCAGAGAAGCCACGATCAATAGAATGTGTCTCCTGGCTCATAGAATATGAACATTTTGGTATATGGTTTTTGTGCTTGGTCACTTTGTCCACCCCTATCTAATGTCTAAACAAATGACTGTGAATTGTTTCTGCACTCAGAGACGCTAGTTGTTCCCTGCAACGTGGGACTCAGTGCAGTTTCACTGGCCATTCATATCTAATGATGCCCTGGTTTGCAGGTCAATAAGATGAATGGTACAGTAGGCAGGATTTCATCCTAGGATTCGGAGGATTCAATTTCAGATTTTTTTGTGCGCATTTTCTCACACAAGTTGCCATTTTTCAGATGAGAAATCCCACTGCAGTTGCTGGGATTACCAACAGAAGTAAAGGCTTGCTTCATCAAGCCCACAATTTGGAAAACTTTGTTATCAGAACAAACTGAGTAAGACAGCCATCTGGATCCCTGTCTTTTATATTTATGAGGAACTGCAAAATTTTGAGGAATTAAGCTAAATGTCACACATAATTTAACAACTTTCATTGCAGAAGCTGTTCCAAGATTATCTGCAGAAATCCCAGCATGCTGTAAATAATTAATGCCAAGCAGAAAGCAGCATAGCCTTCACACTGTTCCGCACACACCTGCTGATTGCCTAGTGACATCTCCTGTTGCTGCTGCTGCTACACTGTTCCCTGGTGTAGAAATTAGATTCAAAAGATGCCGCCTTACTTTCATTCCAATATTCTTGTCCCACTTATAAGAGGGCTGGGTGTTGGCATTGGACATTGTTGTGTGCTTGTCCGTATCTGAAATGCTAGTCACTTATTTAGTAAAATTCATAACTAGATTATTTTTATTAGAAGCTGCATCAGTGCCTGAATTAATGCATGGGAAAAGAGTCTTAAAGATATTTATTCTAGATTGCCTTTTGGAGGGAGAAATTCTGACATGACTTCCAGATACAAGACACTACCCTTAACCCCATTCATCTGTTCTGCATGTGAAAATGAACAATATAGTTCTGTTGATAGACTAGTATGCTACCAGACACAGTTTAACACATAGGAACTACCATTCTAGACAACACCTGTGGTCCACTTAGTCCACTATTCTGTCTCTAAGCAATGGTCAGTATCAGCAGCTTCAGAGGAAGCTGCAAAAAAGCCAGTAGTAGTAAGTTCAGAAACAGTGGCAGAGCCAGAGATTAGGAATGCCCTGTCTGGTCTGAGTGTGGGGGATGAATTTCAATTTGTGACACCTGCCAAGGCAGCAGATGTGCTGGGCTCTGTTCGAGCCACCACTTGTGAATTAGATCCTTGCCTGTCCTGGTTGGTGAAAGTCACCTGGGAGACATTAGGGCCGGTGTTGGTGGGGGTGATCAATGCTTCCCTTGGGGAGGGTCAGGTGTCAGAATGCCTCAAGGACATTAGCGGCCCTCACCTGAGGGCGCCTGGGGCAGTATCCAGCTCTCCCC
>QEPC01014254.1:7794427-7827420 GCA_003113815.1 Sphenodon punctatus | reverse complement strand
AACCAAACCCCCCCCCCCCCAACACACATGCAGCAGAGGGTGAGGGGGAATTAGTATTTAATGCCCCGTGATTCAATTGAGGTTTTGAAATCGTGAGAATGTAACTGTTAGTCTGGTGATCTTATGGGTGTTCAAAATGTTAGAAATGTGATGTTTGTGATAAAATTGAAGTTTTGAAATCGTGAGATGTAACTTAGTCTGGTGATCTGCTTGCTTTTAAATCTGGCAGAGGAGGTGAATATAACTTGCCTAACTGAAATTGCTGGATTAAGTAATGTAATGTCCATCCAATGTTAACCCTGGGAACTCCTTGCTGCTGGCTGGGTTATGCCCTGGCTCCACCTACCGTATCCCTGACTCCATCTACCGTATCCCTGACTCCGCCTACCATATCCCTGACTCCGCCCCTAGGCTAGGCTCTGCCCCTAGGCCTGCCGGCCCACCCTTACTGCCCCAGTGCCCCTCCAACATCAAAACCCACCAGCTGCCCCTGCTCAAGGAGACTGTGGTCCGGCCCCTTCTCAAGAAACCATTGCTTGACACTAGTGCCCCGGCAAATTACTGGCCGGTCTCAAACCTTCCCTTTTTAGGGAAGGTTATTAAACAGGTTGTGGCCCATCAGTTGCAGGCACATCTGGATTGCACCAGTTTTCTGGATCCACAGTTTGGCTTTCACCTGGGTTATGGCACAGAGACTGTGCTTGTGGCCTTGGTCAATGACCTCCTGGTAGAGCTGGATAGGGGTTGTACAACCCTGCTGGTTCTTTTAGATCTATCAGCAGCCTTTGATACCATGAATCATGACTTGTTGGTGACTCACCTGCAGGACCTGGCCAGGGTGGATGGCACTGTTTTGCAATGGTTCCTTTCCTACCTCACAGGGAAATCTCAGCGGGTGATACTAGGGGACTGTATATCGTCCCCTGGGAGTCTCCTGTGTGGGGTCCCACAGGGTTCCATTTTGTCCTCACTCTTATTCAATGTGTATTTGCAGCTGCCTGGGGAGGTTGTGCGCAGTTGGGGGGTTCGCTGTCATCAGTATGCTGACACCCAACTGTATTTTTCTTTTTCAGCTGACCCAGGCCCCGCAGTCTCGTTGCTGTCCCGGTGTCTGGCCACTGTGGGGGATTGGATGAGTTCGAGTCAACTGCAACTTAATCCAGACAAGACAGAGATGATGCTAGTGGGCGGGGTCGGTGATCTGGGGGAGGTGGAAGCTCCCATTATTGGGGGAGTCCTTCCTCTATTGGTTTCATCTGTGCAGAGCCTGGGGGTACTCCTGGATTCACAGCTGCACCTGGATCAGCAGGTCTCGACTGCGGCCAGCAGTACCTTTTGCCAATTACATCTGGTGAAGAGGCTCCGCCCATATGTCTTGGACTCCAATCTTGCCACTGTCATCCATTCATTCATCACCTCGAGGCTGGACTACTGTAATGCGCTCTATGTGGGGCTGCCCATGGTGACGGTTCGGAAGCTGCAGCTGATACAAAATACAGTGGCCCATCTGCTTATTGGGATGGGCCGCAGGGAGCTAACCTATAAAACCTTTTATGGCCTGGGCCCTGCTTACCTGAAGGACTGCCTCATTCCCTGGACCCCAGGGCGGCCTTTACAATTGTCCAGGGGTGCCCTCCTGGAGGTCCCACGTTTTCAGCAGGTTCAGGCTGACAGAAGGACATTCTCAGCAGCTGCACCACCACTGTAGAATACCCTCCCAGTGGAGGTCCACCTCAGCCCGGATCTCCTTACTTTCCACCGGCAATGCAAGACCTGGCTTTTCTGCCAGGCATTTGATGGGGGTGAGGGGGTGGATTGGAGATGGGGGGCTGGGATAATTTTTGTACAGACCTGGAATTGTACAATACACTGTGTTTTATCTGTTTGTGAATTTTTATTGTATTTTTATTCTATTATCATTCTGTTAGCTACCTCGAGTCACCTTTTGTGAGAGGGGCAGGATATAAATACATTTAATAAATAAATAAATTCAATTAAATAAAATTATGGCCTAGGAAAAATTTCCTCTCAACTCCCAAGAGCTAGCAGCTGGTTTATGCCTTGAATCAGAAGTGTTTATTGTAGCAGGGTGTCATGTATTTTCAATTATAAACCTAAGATATTTTGGCTATTTGTGTTTAAATGTATTAACTTAGTTTTTATATGTTAACTTTCTGTTTTAATGTAAGCTAAATTGTGACTTACATCATAGATTTTTTAGAATCAGCTTTTGTAAAAACTAGATCCAAATGGGGCCTTCCAAGCACATTCCTGTCAGCTAGCACCATGGTCAACAAAGCATCACGTGATCGGGCAGGCAGAGCAGTTCTACCCATTTTATCATTGGTGGGGTGTGGTACCAATACTTCACTTAAGATTGAAGAAGAAGAAGCCTGGCCAGATGGAGGTCCGTATCTAACACCACCCCAGACTCCGAACCTGCTGGGCTACAGGAGGGCAGACCCCCACCCCCCCAAACCGGAGGAGCCAGCAGTCCCCTCGCCCTTCCCACCACTATCACCTCCGTCTTATCAGGATTAAGTTTCAGTCTGCTCTGCCGCATCCAATCCGCCATGGTCTCCAAACATTGGGAAAGTATCGAGACAGCAGGTCAGTTGAAAATGAGAGGTACAGCTGAGTATCATCAGCATATTGGTGACAAGGCACCCCGAACCCTCTCAGGATCTCTCCCAGGGGCTGCATATATACATTAAATAGTAACAGAAACGGAAACGGACTCGAACCCTGTGGAACCCTGCAGGTCAAGGCCTGGGGGCTTGATGTTTCAGCCCCCAACACCACCCGCTGGCTTCTCCTCGAGAGGAATGAGCGGAACCACCTTGCATTCTGCTGCACCAGCTGCCTGTGCTCCCTGGCCATGCCGTTAATGGTATTCTGGATCTCGTCCACTCACTACCTGGTCTCCCCAAGCAGCTCCCTTGCCAAATCTTCCTTGCACTGCTTGTCCATGCCCTCGATGAGAACCTTGGGTGGGTCCTCAAACAAGGGCTGTGTTGCAGAGAAGCACCCCAGCCCCTCTAGTCTAGCCCGCTGCTGGCTCAATCAGCCCCTTGGATTCCCTTCAGAACCTGTATCCCAAGTCTGTCTGAGGGGAGTCCCCTGGCTCCAGCCTCGATGCTGTTCTTCCTTTGTCCCATGTTTCCAGGAATGGCATCAGGGTCTCACCCTGCCATAGCTCTGGTGAACCTCCTGGGTCTGCTGCTGCTGCTCTGCACCTCTCTAGCAGGTGCTGATAGATCCTGCACTCTGCTCCGACTACTCCAGTCGCTCTTGTGGCTGCTCTCACAAACTCCCAGCTGCCCAGCTTTCCTCTGGCCTCTTCCAACCTCTCTGCTGCTCCCACAGTCCTGGCTATCTCGGGCCCACCTTCCATCCCACAGGTGTCTGGCTCTCATGTAGACACCTGTGTCCATGTGACTTGGCTCTAATCTCATAAAGAGACCATGCCACTCGACCCTTGTCTCTTCTTAAAGGGGCAGGATCTCCCTGTAGCTATCCTGCTACATCCAATTATCCACTAGTTACTCTATCAATGAAGGAGATAAAATCAGTCTGGCATGACTTGTTCCTGACAAATCTAATCCAAGCTAGCTATGAGATTACAGATTGACTGTTTTATAATCTGTTCTAGTATCTTCCCAGGTATTGAAGTCAGGCCAATTGGTCTATAATTTCCCAGATCCTCATTCCCCCTTCCCCATTTTAAAGAGAGGGACAATGTTTATCCCTCTCCACTCTCCTGGCACCTTGCCTGTTTTCCAAGAGTTCTCAAATATAATTGACAGAGGTTCTGAGAGTACTTCAGAAAGTTCTTTCAGTACCCTAGGGTGTAATTCAGCCATTCCTGAAGATCTGAATTCATTCAAGATAAAGAGGTAGTCAGAGAATACCTAGCTATCTAATCTGGCATGCAATCTTTCAGAGAAGCACCTGTTGCCAGGCTGGGCACAGTTTCCCTTTGTGTGAAGACTGAAGCAAAATAGGAATTGAATATTTCTTCCTTCTGTTTACTATTAACATTTCAGTGGACCGACCATTTTCTTATTCTTCCTCTTACTTCTCCCATACTTAGTCCCACCCAACCCCCACACACTTTTTGTTGTTTTTAGCATCCCAAGTAATCTTAGCTCATTCTGTGCTTTAGACTTCCTGACACCATCCCTACAAGTTCGGGCTACGTGTCTGTACACATTATCTGTCTGGACAATGAATCGGGGCCTATTCTGGCTGATCATGTTCCAGATGGGTATTCTGTGCAGCACCAGTTGCGGTCAGAGGGATGGGGGAAGGGGGTGTAGCTATGATTTTTAAGGAGGGATGGTCTGTGTGGAGGTATCTGGTGCAATCCATATTGGGTATCGAAGGTCTCCATCTTTTGTTTGATCTGGCAGGTGACAGTTTGGGAGTGCTGCTGATATACCATGCACCTACCTGTGCAGCGGCCTCCCTGCATGCTCTGGCAGAGGTGGTGTCGGGGGTGGTATTGCAGTCCCCAAAAACAATAGTCTTGCGGGACCTCAACATTCATGCTGATGCCGCCCTTGGGGAGCTGAGCATGAGTTCATGGTCACCATGGTAACCATGGGCCTGTCCCAGATGGTTATCGGCCCGACACATCAGGGAGAACACACCTTGGACCTTGTGTTTTGCACCGGCCTTGAGGAGGGTATTCTGTTAGTGGGAGAGATATCAGCTGTGCCCTTGTCCTGGATGGACCATTACCTCCTGCAGACCTCACTCCTAGCGCATGTCTGCCCCCGGAAGGGTGTTGAGCTGATTCGGATGGTTCACCCCCGAAGGATGATGGAACCAGGATGGTTCCGGAATGCTCTGGGGGAAATACCCCCCGACCTTGACAACTGTTTCATCGATGACCTCGTTGTGCTGTGGAATAGCTTGCTGACGGAGGCCATTGATCAGACGGCTCCTAGGCATCCGCTGCCCAGGCAGCAGCTCCGCAGACCTCCTTGGTTTTCTGAGGAGCTGCGGTTGCTGAAGCGAGATGGGCGGCTGTTGGAGTGATGGTGGCATCGTTTGCGTGCTGAAGCCGATAGATTGCAGCATAGAGCCAGTTTATGAGTCTATGCCATAGCTATGCAGGCAGCAAAGAGGGAGTTCTTTACTGCCCTCATAGCGTCAGCAAAATCCTGTCCAGTGGAGCTATTCCGGGTAGTGCGGGGGCTGATCAGTCCGACCTCCCTCATTCTTGGAGTGGAGTCATCTACTGCCCGCTGTGACATGTTTGTGGATTATTTTGTGGACAAAATAGCTCATATTCACCACAATTTTGATGCAACATTTATTACACTAGGGAAACCAGAGGTTATGGAAGCCCCATCATGTCCGGTTTTCTGAGATCAGTTTCAGTCAGTGACGCCCGCCGATGCGGTGGATGTTCTTGGGGCGGTCAGGGCCACTTCCTGTGAATTAGACCCTTGCCCATCCTGGCTCGTTAAGATCTGCCGGGAGACAATGGGGCCGTTGCTAGCTGGGGTGGTCAATGCCTCCCTGCAGGAGGGCAGAGTGCCGGGCTGTCTCAAGAAGGCAGTGGTGCAGCCTCTGCTCAAGAAACCATTGTTTGATGCTGGCTCCCCTGCAAGCTATCGGCCTGTCTCTAACCTTCCTTTTTAGGGAAGGTTATTGAACGGGTAGTGGCTCGGCAGCTACAGGGACATCTTGATCACTTCGGTTTTCTTAATCCCTCCCAGTCCGGCTTCCATCCAGGTTATGGCACCGAGTCTGTGCTTGTGGCTTTGGTAGATGACCTGCACCGAGATATAGATTGGGGTCATTCAACCCTGCTGATCCTGTTAGATCTGTCAGCTGCGTTTGATACCATTGATCATGAGATGTTGGTGACGCACCTGCGGGACTGTGGAGGAGTGGGCGGGACTGTTCTTGAATGGTTCTGCTTGTTCCTGGCTGGAAGAACCCAGCGGGTGGTTTTCGGGGACTGTTTTTCATCATACCAAGACCTCTCGCATAGAGTTCTGCAGGGTTCTGTTCTGTCCCCTCTCCTGTTCAACATGTACATGCAGCCGCTCAGCGAGGTGCTTAGGCAAGGGGTTCGGTGTATGGTGTCATCAATATGCTGATGATACCCAACTATACCTCTCTTTTTCAACAGACCCAGACCCGGCAGTCTCGGTGCTTACTTGGTGCCTGGTGGCTGTGAGGGATTGGATGAGGGCTAATCGACTGCAGCTGAATCCTGACAAGATGGAAGTGATGTTAGTGGGTAAGGCGATGGAATTGGCAGCCCCCATCATTGATGAGGTCTGTCCTCCATTGACCTCCCAGGTACAGAGTCTAGGGGTGCTCCTCAATATGCAGCTGTGCCTGGATCTCCAGGTGAGGCTGTGGCGAGGAGTTCTTTCTGCCAGTTGCATCTGGTACGATGACTTCAGCTGTTTGTTTCGGACTCTGACCTGGCCACAGTCATCCATGCTTTCATCACCTCTCAACTAGACTACTGTAATGCACTCTACGTGGGGCTACCCATGGTGTTGGCTCGGAAATTGTAGCTGGTGCAGAATGTGGTGGTCCCTCTGCTAATGGGACTGGGCTTCCGGAAGCATATTACACCAGTGCTCCGCTCTTTGCCCTGGCTGCCGGTGGTTTTCCGGGACCGATTCAAGGTGTTGTTTTTAACCTATAAAGCCCTAAACGGTCTAGGCCCTGCCTAACTGCGAGACCACCTCACTCCCTGTGTCCTGGATCGGCTCCTGCGGTTGTCCAGAGATGCCCTGCTCAAGGTCCCCTGAGTTTCTCAGGTGGCCACACAGGAGAGGGCATTCTCAGTGGCCGTGCTGCACCTATGGAAGTCCCTTCCAGTGTGGGCCTGGCTGGCCCTGGACCTTCCTTCTTTTTGGAAAAGTTGCAAGACCTGGCTGTTCCACCAGGCGTTTGGCGGGGGAGAGGGGTGATGGGTGGGGGAGGTAGGGGACGGGGGGGGGGTAAGGGGTGGTTGTTTTCTCTGTTTCATCCTTTTTATGATGTGTTTTAATTGTTTTAATTGTTTTTTATTGTTGTAAACCGCCCCGAGCTGCCTGTGGCAGGAGGGGCAGGGTAATAAGTTTTTTAAATAAATAAATAAATAAATAAATTATCACATTTGTCATTATCCATGCACTTGGTGCCATCATCCATCCATTCTGCTGAAGATTACCATTCTGTGTTGCTAAGTGGTCCACATACCCCCTAGGAAACTATTCTGTGAGGTTCTTAAAAGGTTGCTTGCCTATCCAGTCATCACAATTACGAAAAGCTCTGTAAAAAACAGTATAGGCTAATATTATTTTTATCTTCTTGAAAATGCATTTAATGTAAAAGTCTGTGCCATCTGCACAGCTTCTCCTCCAGATGTTTAATACAAGATATTTTGTCAGAACACTATAATGGGCACAGTTGTGCCTGCAGCACTTTTCAGCAGTCATATCTTTGGAGTCTTATTAACTATTTACAAAGTTATTGAATTCTCCGCTGGTCAAAATTGGGCCTATGCCAACTAGCAGCAACAGCAGAGATTATTATTATTATTTATTATTTTTTGGTGTCAACAACGTACCTGGCACTGTACAATTAGGGATGTCTGAACGCAGTTCGGATGTTCAGAGTTCAGACCAAACTTGGCCCATTCAGATGACTGGACCGAATGACCGAACCGAACCCGAACCGACTGAACCGAATTCAAAAATGACCGAACAGTTCGGCCGTGTTTGGATTAATTCGGGCGGGAAAAATGTGACTGGCAGGCCCAGGGAGGGGGGGACAGCTGAGGAGCAGACCTCCAGGCACCAGGGGTGGAGAGGCTTGGAGTAGCAGCCAACCTGCCCAATCACCATCCCTTTTTTCCTCAGACCACTGGCTTCACAGTCTGCGATTGGCCATGGGCTAGGATGCACAGAGCTAATGGGGCTTGTGGTAAGGCAGGTGCAGAAAGTAACAAAATTCATTGCCCTCCCCCCTTCCAACTCCTTCTGAGCTAGCCACTGATCCTGTCAGCAGGCATTTTCAGAAGTCTCCCTCTCCCAGCAGTTTGGGTTCCTAATCCATTGCCATCCTCCTCCTATTTCACCCATTCCCACACATTTACCTCATAATTTCATTTATTTAGATTAGATTAGATAGATTTAGGTGTTGTTTTTATTTTTTACCCCTGCCTGTGTTTTTTCTCCCTACCCTCCATTGAATCCTTCCCTCCTCCCACTATATATTCCATCCCTGATTCCCTTCCCCTGTTTTTCTTATTATTATTATTATTTATCATTTAATACATTTCTACCCTGCTCTTCCCGCCTCAGGCAGCTCAGAGCAGCAAACAATAATAAAAAAATTAAAAATATAAAATACAAATATAATATAAACATTTAAAAACATTAAAACACAACAGGGGGAAAAAACCCAACCACCACCCTCCCTGCCCACCCTTTACCCCTCTCCCTTGCCAAATGCCTGGCAGAACAACCAGGTCTTACAGCTCCTATGAAACATCAGGAGGTATGGGGCCGAACAGGTCCCCACAAGGAGGGCATTCCAAAGATGTGGCGCGGCCACCGAGAACGCCCTGCTCTAACACGGCACCCCCGGACGACCACAGGGGCCAATCCAGAACCTGGGGAGTGAGGCAATCTCGTAGGTAAAGCAGGGCCCAGGCTGTGTACGGCTTTATAGGTTAAAACCAACACTTTGAAACAGGCCCGGAAGACTATTGGAAGCCAGTGCAGAGACCAGAGCACTGGTGTAATGTGCTCCCAGCAACCCAGCCCCACCAAGAGCTGGGCCACCGCATTCTGCACAAGCTGCAGCTTCCGAGCCATCACCATAGGTAGCCCCACATAGTGCGCATTGCAGTAGTCTAACAGAGAGGCGATAAAAGCATGGATGATTGTTGCCAGGTCTGGAACCAAAACCAGCAGCCGAAGCCGCCGCACCAGATGTAACTGGCGGAAGGCACTCCTTGCCACAGGTGGAGTGCGCATTGAGGAGCACCCCCAGGTTCCGCACCTGGGATGTCAGCGGAGGGCACACTCCATCAATCGATGGAGCTGTCAACTCCACCGACCTACCCACTAATATCACCTCCGTCTTGTCAGGATTCAGTCACAGTCGGTTAGCCCTCATCCAGTCCCCCACAGCTGCCAGACACCGGGTAAGCACCGAGACAGCCGGGCCTGGGTCAGTCAAAAATGAGAGATACAGTTGGGTGTCATCCACATACTGATGACACCTCACCCCGAACTCTCAATGGGCCTTACCACAAAAGCCCCATTGGCTCTGTGCAGCCTAGCCTGTGGCTAATTGCAGACTTTGAAGCCAGTGGTCTGAGGAAAAAAGGCATGGTGATTGGGCAAGCTGGCTGCTACTCCAAGCCTCTCCACCCCTGGTGCCTGGAAGTCTGCTATGCAGCCGAGTGGCTGCATATACACATTGAACAGGAAAGGGGACAAAACCGAACCCTGTGGGACCACACACAGGAGGTCTTGGTGTGATGAAAAAGAATCACCTAGTACCACCTGCTGAGTTCTTCCTGTCAGGAATGAGCAGAACCATTCAAGAACAATCCCACACCCCCCCGCACTGTCCTGCAGGTGCGTCACCAACATCTCGTGATCAACAGTGTCAAATGCTGCTGAAAGATCTAAAAGGACCAATAGGGTCGATCGACCCCGGTCCTTTTCTCGGCGAAGGTCATCCACCAAGGCCACAAGTGGTGTCTCAGTGCCATGCCCAGGATGGAAACCAGACTGCGAGGGATCAAGGTAACTGATGCGGTTGAGATGCCCCTGGAGCTGCTGAGCCACCGTCCCTTCAATAACCTTCCCTAAAAAGGGAAGGTAAGAGACAGGCCGATAGCTGACATGTGAGTCAATGTCAAGTGTTGGTTTCTTGAGCAGAGGCCGTATCACCACCTCTTTGAGACAGCTCGGCACTCTGCCCTCCCGCAGGGAGGCGTTGACCACCTCAGCCAGCAACGGTCCCGTTGTCTCCTGGCAGTTCTTAACCAGCCAGGACGGACATGGATCTAATTCACAAGAGGTGGCTCGAACAGACCCCAGCACCTCCACCACATCAGCAGGTGTCACCAACTGAAAGTGATCCCATAAAATCGAACAAGCTGAGGCTTCTACAGCCTCTACCTCCTCCACTGCTATAAGTGCGGCATCAAGGTCTTGGTGAATACGAGTGATTTTATCCACAAAATAATCCACAAAAAGGTCACAGCAGGAGATGACTCAACCCTCGGGTTGAGGGAGGCTGGACTGACCAACCCCCGTACAATTCAGAACAACTTCGTTGGATGGGATTTTGTGAATGCTATGAGGACAGCAAAGAACTCCCTCTTTGCTGTTCACATAGCCATGGCATAGGCTCGTAAACTAGTTCTATGTTGCAATCTGTCAGCTTCAGTTCAAGATCGACACCACTGTCACTCCAACTGTCGCCCCTCTTGCTTCAGGACCCACAGCTCCTCGGAGAACCAAGGAGGCCTGCGGGCCCATTTCCTGGGCAAACGACACCTGGGAGCCGTGCGCTTGATGGCCTCCATCAGCAAGATATTCCATAGCTTGACGAGGTCATCGATGAGACGGTCATCTAGGTCAGAAGGTAACTCCCCCAGAGCACCTAGAAACCACACCAGGCCCATCAGCCTCCGGGCACAGACCATCCTAATAGATTCCGTACCCTGCCAGGGGCAGACGTGTGCTAGAAGAGAAGTCTGTAGGAGGTAATGATCCGTCCATGACAAGGGCACAGCTGATATCTCCCCCATTAATCGATCACTTGTCTCAAGGCCAGTGCAAAACATGAGGTCCAAGGTATGTCCTCCAAGATGTGTCAGGCCGCTGACCCTCTGGGACAAGCCCATGGTTGCCATGGTGGCCATGAAGTCATGTTTGGCTCCCCCGAGCACTGCATCGGCGTGCATGTTGAAGTCGCCCAGAACTATCGTTCTGGAGAACTACAGCACCACCTCCGATACAGCCTCTGACAGACCATGCAGGGAGGCTGCTGTACTGGTAGGTGCACGGTATACCAGCAACACCCCCCAACTATCCCCTGCCAAATCGAACACAAGTTGGAGGCCTTCAATGACTACCATGGTCCGCACTAGGTACCTCCTCACAGACCACCCCTCCTTAAAAATCATAGCTACACCCCCCCCTCTTCCCCCCCCGGTCCCTCTAGCTGTGGCTTGTGCTGCATGGAATACCCAGCCAGAACAAGATTAGCCAAGATAGGCCCCGATTCAGTGTCCAGGCAGGTTTCCGTGATACACACGGGATCGGTGGCATAGTCCAGGATCACCTCCTAAACTGTTGTTGCCTTATTTACCACCAACCTCGCATTTAACAGCACCAAAACTGGGTCAAGGGCCCCCTCACTCAGATCCACTTGCTCAACTGCAGGGGAAGGGATAAACGGGACATGCACTAGACACCTATCCCACCTTGTTGTCCCCACTCTCCTCCCGCTGAGACCATATCTCCCCTGGCCCGTCACAACCCCAATAACTGCGCCTCCCACCCCAGGTGCCACCCTAGGCCCCCCTCCCTGGCCGTCCTGACAGGATAGCGAGGGACATCACCACCATTTCTCCCACTCTTCCCCTGGGCTTCCTCTCTCACAGGGTGCCCACCCACCCTATCCCTCAGGCCAAGCCCCCTGTCTCACCGGGGGGCTGAACCCAACCCCCCTTCCCCCCGATTTCCCCCCTGTCCCTCCCCTACCACCAGATGGCCAGATACCCTCCCCCTTGGGCTCACCCCCTCTCTCACACTGAGGGGGATTACCCTACCCTCCCTATCCCACTCCCTCTCACCCCATTCCCCCCTTACCCACATATCCCCAGCCCGTCTCTGCCACCGAGGGGCACCCCCACCCCCATCTCATCCTTCACCACCTCACTTCCCCCCTTGTCCAAACATCACATTTACATCTCCCATCTCTTTGTTCTATACCCCCCCATCAGCATTCCCCACCCCACCACCCCAGTCCCCACCAAAGGCCATGCCCAAGGGCCCTTGGGTGCGGCCCTTAGGTACGCTGCCTGTGGCACATGCCTGCAGTGCAGCCAGGCCAAAAGTGAGACCTGAGTGCCAGCCCCACCCTCTCCTCCAGCCGGGGGGAGGGGGAGAGGACACCAGGGGCCGGTCACTCACTGTTTCCTTGGTCCAGTGGGGGTCGGGGCTTGGCAGCTGCCACCGCCTCACCACTACACTGCCTTGCTGCTGCTGCTGCCTCTGCCGGTGAGTTTTGGGGTTGGGGGGATGGAATGTGCCCTGCTGCTGCCTACGCCTTTGGCCCCACCACCTACCACCTTTGGCCCCACCGGGCTGGAAGTGAGACCCAAGCGCCGGCCCTGTCCCCTTCTCCAGCCAGGGGGAGGGGGAGATGATGCCAGGGGCTGGTCATTCACTGTTTCTTTGGTCCAGTGGGGGGTGGGGCTCGACTGCTGCTGGCGCCACCTCACCACTATGCTGCCTGGCTGCTGCTGCCTCTGCCAGTGAGTTTTGGGGTGGAGGGTGGAATGTGCCCCCGCTGCTGCATGCGGCTTGGCCCTGCCACCTTTGGCCCCACCGGGCCGGAAGTGAAACCCAAGTGCCAGGCCCGACCCCTCCTCTAGGGAGGGGGAGATGACACCAGGGGCGGCCACTCACTGTTTCCTCAGTCTGGGGGGGGGGCTTTTTGGATTTATTTCGAGTAGGATTAGATTGATTTAGGTTTAATTTCAGTTTTGTACCCCTCCCTGTGTTGTTTGTTGTGAGCTGTCTGTGTATCCCCCCCATCCCTGTGTGGAGAGATAGAGAGATAGATGTAGGAGTTAGCTTAGTTATAAAGATAGATAGAGATAGTGTGTTGTAGTCATTCAGTTTTAATATTTTATAGTGTATTTGTAGGACTAGACCTTTGTAGATATAATATTCCATTTAGTTCCATAGATTTTAGAATAGTAGTAAATAGCAGTTAGAGTTAGTGTAGTATAGACATATAATATTCAAATTTTGAATAAATAAATTTAAAAATGGAGAAGGGAGCAGGAGAGGTTGGTCTGCTGCCTGTAAGGCGGGCAATGGGGCATGTGGCAGAGGTGGTAGGGGCCGTGCCAGTGGAGTGGCAGTAGGCAGCAGCCCGAGCCCATCACCATGTCCCAAACTGCACAGGCCTGATTTTGGGAGACAGGCTTCAGAGGCTCCCAGCAGTGGCACTAGAGGTGTGGTTTGGCGTTGCATCCTGCCAGCGTCCTCCACTGCCACGCAGGGCACTGGAAGGCCTGCAGTCCAGGAGGCTGCGGCTGTCTCTGCTGCAGGTGCAGGTGCTTCAGGGTTGGATGTTCATCATGGGCCACCAATGTCCCGCATTATTCATGTGATCCCCAGCAGTCCAGGGCTGGTGGATCCCACCCCGGCTGCTAGAGACAGGGCCTGATCCCTGGGCAATGGCAGCAGGGAGAGGAGGACTGGAGCAGTAGCAGCAGCAGCAGCTATAGGAAACACAGGGAGAGTGGCAGCAGCATGGGCAGTCGATCAGCCTCATGGTCCCAGTACTCCCCTTCGTGGGACATATCTCAGATTGGTGAAAGCGAGGCAGATACTAGTCCTGTGGAGATGTCTAGTGCTGAGGCGATGGCTGTCCCTCCAAGAGCTGTTTCGCCACCATGTTCTGCCCCTCTCATCAGCACTGACAGTGGTGCGTCACCCCGTACGGACCAGAAGAGCTTGTTAAGATTCAGCAAGTAGGATGCAAGCCTGCAATGCCCGGCCAAGTAGGGGTGTCAGTCACCAAGCCCTGTGCTCTCCCCCCCGCCCACCGGCAGGGTGGTGCAGGGGCTGGTCAGTCCGGCCTCCCTCCGCCTGGACAGGGACTTGTCCCAGGCCCTCTGTGAGGAGTTTGTCACCTACTTCGCAGACAAGATCGCTTGGATTCAGAGCGACTCCGACACTGGATTAGAGGCAGTAGGTAGAGAGCACGAGGTGCTGGAGGCCTCATCTGGTTCATCTTGTGGGGGGAGTTTCAGGAAGTGATGCTGGCTGATGCGGTGGATGTCTTGGGGTCTGTGAGAGCCACCTCTTGTGAACTTGATCCATGCCCATCATGGCTGATGAAAGCCTCCAGGGAGACGTTGGGGACGGTGCTGGCGAGGGTGGTTAATGCATCCCTGCAGCAGGGGAGGTTGTTGCCCAGCCTCAAGGAGGCTGTAGTGCGCCCCCTGCTGAAGAAACCATCCTTGGACGTGGACGCACTCGCCAGCTCCCGACCTGTCTCTAACCTTCCCTTTTTGGGGAAGGTTATTGAACGGGCGGTGGTGATCCAGCTCCAGACGCATCTAACAGCATTGGTTTCCTGAACCCTTTTCAATCTGGGTTCCGCCTCGGCTATAATGGGACCGAGATGGCGTTGCTGATGACACTCAGCTGTACCTCTCTTTTTCAGCTGACCCAGACCCTGCTGTCTCATTGCTTTCCCAGTGTCTGGAGGCTGTGGCAGAATGGATGTGGCAGAGCAGACTGAAGCTCAACCCTGATAAGATGGAGGTGATGGTGGTGGAGAGAGCGAGGGAGGTATCGGCTCCCCTGATTGGGGTGGTTTGCCCTCCTGTAGCTCAACAGGTCCAGAGTCTGGGGGTGGTGCTGGACGCGGATCTTTGCCTGGAGCAGCAGGTAGAGGGGGTGGTGAAGGCTGCCTTCCACCAGTTGTATCTGGTGCGGAGGTTGCATCCGTATGTCTCTGGCCCAGACCTGGCCTCCCTCGTCCATGCCTTCATCACCTCAAGGCTGGACTACTGCAACGCACTCTACGTGGGGCTGCCCTTGTTCCTGGTCTGGAGGCTGCAGCTAGTGCAGAATGCGGCAGACCGCCTCCTCTCAGGGACAGGTCGCCGGGACCACATAACACCTGTGCTCCGGGCTCTGCACTGGTTGCCAATAGCATGCTGAGCCAGGTTCAAGGTACTGGTGTTGATCTATAAGGCCCTTCACGGTCTCAGCCCCTCATACCTCAGGAATCGCCTCGCCCTCCGCACCCCAGAGCGGCTCCTTCGGTCTGCCGGGGATGCCTTCTTGGAGGTCCCCTGTGTTAAGCGGGGGGCCACAATGGAGAGGGCATTTTCGGTGGCCAGGCCACGCCTTTGGAATTCCCTCCCGGAGGAAGCTCACCTGGCCCATTCCAGCAAGCTTGTAAAACCTGGCTGTTCGCCCAGGCCTTTGGGGAGGGTGTGTTAGTGGGTTTTTATCCTCCTACCCTTCTTTATTATTTGTTATAATTTTTTGTCCTTCTCTGTTTTAATTGTTAAGATTTTTTTTTATGATGGTTTTAAATATTTTAAATGTTTTTATGTGAAATTTGTTAGCCGCCCCGAGCTGTTTGCAGGAGGGGCGGGGTATAAATGTATTCAATAAATATAAAATAAACAAATAAATAAATAAGACACATGCAAATCCTGCCCATTCTCTGCCACCTGCTGATGCCCACTGTTTGTGCCTGACTGCTCACCACCTACCCACCCACATGCCAGTGAGCTCGCTCTAAAGGATAGTATTCATCTTGTCCTCAAAGTTATATGGAACAATAAACAAAAATAAATTTTACAAACCTGGCAGCAGTGGCACCTCCTCTGCCGTCTTCCTCCTCTGGCAAGGAGCCGACCTCCACCACCTCAGCAGATGGTCCAGGTTGGTCTTCCTCCTCCTCCATCTTGACCTTCCTCAGCTTCATTTTTTCCCCACCTTCCATCCTTCACCACAAAACACACACAAAAACAGCCACAACACACACACAGACAAGCTCACAACTCATTTTTCACACAAGCTAGACAGACACCACAATCCACAAGCCAGACAGAACACACACATTCGAAATACCGATCACGAGACTGAACAATATTGATAACGATACCGAAAATAAAATCTTTGAAATCGGTATCGACAATAATGAAAATGACTTGCACAGTCTTTGCCAGCCTATCTGAGTGCCCTGCCAAGGTCCCAGCCTGCCTTCCCTACTGACATTCATGCCACGCTGCCTGTTTGCCTGCCCAGGTTGCAAAGTTCAAAGCCTGCCTCAGTCTGCCTGCCTTCTGTTCATGCCACGCTGCCTGTCTGCCCGCCCAATGGGCAAAGGTCGAACCCTGCCCCAACCTGCCTGCCTCTCATGCCAAGATGGATGTCTGCCTGCCCTGGAAACCCTGGGTGATGTGCCCCACTGGCCTGGTAATCCCACTGCTGCTGTCTGCTGGTCCATGGGTGCTCTGCCCTGGCAAATCCAAATGTGCCCATGCAATCCTGCTGCTGCTGCCGCTGTCTGTTGCTGTATGGAAGCTCTTCCCTGGCAAATCCTACCATACTGGCTCCATGGGTGCTGCACACAGGCAAATCCTGCTGCTGCTGTCTGCTGTGCCACAGGTACTGTGCCCTGGCAATCCAAGGTATGCCGCTGCTGCCAATGCCACCTCTACTGTGCCACGGGTTCTGCTACCAGGCATCCAATGTCTGCTGCTGCTGCCAATGCTGCCAATGCTGTGCCACAGGTTCTGAGACCGGGCAATCCAATGTCTGCTACTGGGTATCCACACGATTAACTGTCAGGGTTCTGGGGTCATCATTCCGCTCACAGGGAGCCATCATTCCACCGCATCAAGAAACAAGCAGCCACTACAGCCCCAAGACCCACCTTCAGGGTTCTGGGGCCTACGTTACAGGCATGGGGGGCTGTCCATCCACGTCATCTAGAAGCTGCCACTCTAGTCCCAGGACCCACCATCAGAGTTCTAGGGCCGTGATTTCGCTCATAGGAAGCTGTCATTCCACCGCATCAAGAAACAGCCACCCACTCCAACCCCAGGTCCCACCCTCAGGGTTCTGGGGCCTACATTCCAGGCAGGGAAGAGGCCTAGCCAGGGCTTGGTGGCTGGCACGGCACCCATATGGAGCTGGGCATTGCAGGCTGGCATCCTACCTCAACCAACTCTTCTGCAAATTGTTCAAGTAGCCTTGCCCAGTAATAATTCAAGTGGCCAGCCAGCCAGCCAGCCACCGCCTGTCATGATGGTGACTAGAAATAGAGAACCCAGCCAGCATAGAGCAAGAAGAACTGGTTTCTGCTGCTTCTGGGTCTCTGACGGCCTGCCATGCCACCACGGGCACCCCCAGGGGCCAAGCGCCGAGCCTGCCTGCCCGGGCAACCCAGGGTGCCAAGCACCAAGCCTTCCCAGTCTCTGCTGCTGCTGGGTCTCTGACGGCCTGCCATGCTGCCACGGGCAACCCTGGGGGTCCCTGGAGGACCCCAAGTCTCGCAGCAGTCCAAACTCCACCGAACATTCTACCGAACCAAACGACCGAACCCAAACTCAGTTTCCGAACCGAATGACCGAACAGCTGAATCCCATTCTGTTCATACATCCCTATGTACAATCAATAGTTATAGACAGGTCCCTACCCCCAAAGGGCTTATGATCTAAGAGACAAGGGAGAGGCGAACATCGGGAGAGACACGAGCACATTCATGAGGTTGTGAAGTTGCTTCACTTATTACAGGGAACTGGATTCTGAGTGAGGGGGAGAGGATGTAGTTTCTCTCATGACAAGCTAGGGAAGGCCTGATGGAAGAGATCGGTTTTCAGGAGGGATTTGAAAGTTGGGAGGGTGGGAGCAGAGTGAACATATCCAGGGAAGGAGTTCCAGGAATGAGGGACAGCAAGGGAGAAGGGGTGCAGACGTTTTGAGGAGCATGGGGGTCACGAGCAGGTGAGGGTGAGGGCAGAGGAGGAGTGAAACTCTCGGGAAGGAGTGTCATGGGATACAAGAGCATAGAGATGGGTGGAGCAAGGCCATGAAGAGCCTTGAAGGTGAAGACCAGGAGCTTGTGCTGAATGCGTTCCTGTAGAGGGATCCAATTAGTTTAATCTAGCATATTCAAAACACTTTTTATTCTTTCATTATTTTGCTGTAAGGGTGCAGACCTGGCTCTATTGAAGTCAATACCTAAACTTCCATTGATTTCAATGGATTTAGGATCATACGTTTAGCACTTGGACTTGGTTTATCACTTGAACACAAAATGTAATCAACAGGGCACATAGCATGTTATTTATTCAGACTGTATTTTTATAAACTGTAGTGTCATGGTGAAATTGCAACTTCCAAAACAGGGTGGAGAACATTTTCTATCCCAGGGGCCACTTTGAAAATTAGTACAAACTGTGAGGGCTTCATAGAAGTTGGGGATGGGGGCCTTAAGGGGTGAGCTCAGGAAGGGGAGGGGGTCCAGATCATGGATCTGTGCATTGATCAGCTCCCTATCCTTGTGTGCACACCCTCATTCCTGCTCCCTTACCCTGAATTCAGATTTTTAGTGCTGGGGGATAGTGCATTCAGAGGCCAGATCCGGAACTGGAAAGGGACCAAATAAAAACGACCTGCTGACCATATTTAACCCCCAATTCCCCACCCCTGTTCTAGAGTTTCCCAGTCACTCCATTGCCTTATCCTTGATGTTTTATTATGAACATTAGTTTCAGTGGATGACATTGTGTAGCCTAGTGGATTGGGGTCTGGATTTAAACTCAAAAGACTGGGGTTCAATTCGTATCTTAGTCATGAGCAGACTGAGTGGCCTTGGGCAAGTCACTGTGTCTCAGTTCCACATCTGTAAAATGGGAATAATAATGACCTACTTCACAGGGTTGTTGTGATGTCCAAGTTAAGAACTATAAAGCACTTTGAATACTGAAAGTGCTATAGAAATGATAAATAATAATTGCAATCCTTGTAAAAGGCTAGTATAATTGAACGGTTCATTTTTGATCATCTGCAGCTTTCTTTTTCCCCTTTTATTTCTTTTTCTTTAACTTAGTAATAGCAATAGTAGGGGGTTCTAGTCTAGAGGGGGGCTTTCTTGGCTCTCAAAGGACAACAGTATCTGAGAAGTGCTCTATTTTCAGCACTTCGCTAATCTCCTACCTTAAAGCTAAACACAAAGAACATCTGCTGTGTATCAGATTTCCCCTGCAGTGCCACCCACTTGTGGACAGGGAAAATTCTCTCAATACTCATCTTGTTCTTAGACTCAGATTAGCTGACAAGGAAGCAATACCTCCTACTTAGCCCATATCAGACACTTCTCTTCCTTAAGAGGAAGAGAAGCAATGGCTGCATTTCCTTGTATCTATCATGGTCGCCCTTGCAGCTGCTACTGGTTAAGATAACAAGGGCATTTTGCCAGAAAAAACAATCATTTAATATTTTGATGATTTGCTACACTAAATTATCTCCACTTTTGCAGGACTTTGTACAAAACAGCCTGCAGGAAAAGCCTACTTCTGTCTCTGATACTTATGACTCACTCTTAACTATCGATCATCCTCTTCCCAGAGATCAAAACATGTTGAAGAAATGAATGTCATGTCCTTCTTGACATCATAACTAGGGCCTGACGGGAAATCTCCTTCCACAAATCTTAGATTTAGTGTAGCATACCTCCCATAGGGCTGACATCACAGCAGCCCAGCCACCGCCTGTCATGATGGTGACTAGAAATAGAGAACCCAGACAGCATAGAGCAAGAAGAACTGGAGTTTCTGCTGCTGCTGGGTCTCTGACGGCCTGCCATGCCACCACGGGCACCCCCAGGGGCCAAGCACCAAGCCTGCCTGCCTGGGCAACCTGGGGTGCCAAGCACCAAGCTTGGCTTGTGTGTGGTGAAGTCACCCATCAGCCATGGCATGCAAGCCTCTGATTGGCTTTTGTACAATGATAACGGGTGACATCACCACACACAAGCCAATTGGAGGCTTGCCTGCTGTGATGTCACCCAGCAACCTCCTCTCCAGCCTGGCCTGCTCAGGAACTCTAAGTGGGCTGAGCTGTGGAAGGGGAGGGTAGCAGCAGCGCTCGGGGTTCCTGCTGCTGCTGCCTGTGCCAGGTGAGTATAGGTCCAAGCAGTCTGGGGAAGAGGCAACCCCCAGTACACACACACCCATCTAAGCCTGGCCTGCTCGGCAGGAGCCCCGAGTACTGCTGTTGTGTTGCCTTTCCTCTCCCTAGCCCAGACCGTTCAGAAATGCCAAGCGGGCCGGGCTGAGGAGGGGGAGGGTAGGAACAGTGCCCGGGGCTCCTGCTGCCATTGCCTGTGCCAGGTGAGTTGTTGGTCGAAGCAGGCTGAGGAGGGTGTGAGGGAGGCACCCCACCCAGGGCAGCCTGCTTGGAAGGAGCTCCAAACACTGCCTCTAGCAGCAATGCGCAGGGCTCCTGCCGCCGGTGCAGTGAGGGTTGGGGTGGGGACCTGAAGAATCGGGCCAGGAGGCCCACAGATTTTTGCGGAATCTTTTTTAAAAATTCCATAGACGAGTCGGGGCCCTGATCATCACAGTTTAAAGTAGGTCTGGTTTTATGTATGTTTGTCTGAAGCCCCCTGAAGAAGCCCTCCAACCAATAAACTCCCAATAGACAAATGAACCGGGAAAGAATGATGTTTGGCCCAGCTGCCAATGAGATCACAATGAACACAGTTCACAGAGAGGAGTGTCTGCAAGGCTGGTGGTGTCTCAGATCATTCAGCAAGGAGGGCACAATAGTGTCCGGATGGAGAGTGTCTGCAGGAGAGGAGCAACAGAAGTACCTGGCAGTGGGGTCAATATGTCATGCCACTCTCACCAAGCTGTTGCTCATGAATTTCATGGGAATGGAACCCATTCAGCCCATGTGTAAATAACTGCAATTCCCAAAGTTGCATCCATATCTGAATACACTTGTCTAAATGTAGCTTTGTCTCCAGTTTTCTTACTGTACAGCATATGACTCAAGGCCTGATTGTATGGCTCTTTGGCACTGGTGCTAGCACCAAATCCCACTGACGTGAATAGGACTTGCACTGAACAGCCAGAGGATCAAGTTGCCAGTAACTAATTGAGGCACAAGCCACTAAGAAAAGTAGAAATGTTTTGTATGGACAAGAGTGAACTGAGCCATGATTTGCACAAATTCCCTCATATGCCTGCTCAAATTGGGTTTGCATATGCACATAACTATGGGAGCATGGGTGCACTGAGGTAGTTGTATGCCTGAACTGGTTGCCAACAAAAGCACATCCAAGGTCAATTCAACCCAGAGACCAGTCACTGACTAGCTGATGGGACATCATATGTGGGGACATGACCAGGCTGAGCTTAATGGGAGAACAAGCCATGGCCAGAGATAAAAGGTGATGGTGTACTTCTTGTGTCTGCTAAGATGCTTTGGGATGAAAATGAAGAAAGAAAAATTCTACAATATAAGATAATGTTCTTATTTATTTATTTATTGCAATATAATAAAATTAATATAAAGCTCTGGCTAGCACATAAAAAACAAAAAAAGTTCCCTCCCCCAACACATCTAACCCATCCCACCCTCCCCCACCAATGCCTGGTGGAAGAACCAGGTCTTACAATTTCGTTAGAAAGAGAGAAGATTCAGGTTGAGGCGATCTTCCACCGGGAGGGAATTCCAGAGTGATGGTGCAGCCGCTGAGAACAACCTCCTGTCCATCCGAACTCACCGGTAACGTGGGACTTCCGAGAGGGTGCCTTCCGATGATCACAGGGACCGCACGGGGTGTGGCAATCGCTCAGATAAGCAGGGCCCAGGCCATGAAGGGCTTTATAGGTCAACACCAGCACCCTGAATTGGACCTGAAAGACAATAGGTAGCCAGTGCAGTGCTTGGAGCACAGGTATTAGGTATGCTCCCTGTGGCCCGTCCCAGTAAGGAGGCGGGCCACTGCATTCTGCACTAGCTGCAGCTTCCGAACTGTCACTAAGGGCACATTACAATAGTCTAACCTTGAGGTGATGAACACATGGATGATAGTGGTGAGATCGGAGTCCAAGACATATGGGCGGAGCCTCTTCACCAGGTGTAATTGGCAGAAGTCGCCCCTGGCCACAGTCAGCACCTAAGAATCCAGGCATAACTGTGGATCCAGGAGCACCCCCAGGCTCCACACAGATGCAGCCAAAGGAGGATGGACACCCCTGATAACAGGGGAGACCTCCTCACCCAGATCACCAGTTCCACCTACTAACATCACCTCTGTCTTATCAGGATTGAGCTTCAATTGGGTCAACCTCATCCAGTCCCCCAGAGTGGCCAAGCACCAGGATAGCAACAAGACAGAAGGGTCTGGGTTGGCTGAAGATGACAAATACAGCTGGGTGTCGTCCGCATACTGATGGCTAGGAGTGGGACACCAGGAAGAATACTGGATACCTGATGTATGGATCTCCCTGGTACTGGATTTACCAGTATCAGCATACCGGATTTTTAACATTGGCCGCTGTACTGGATTTTTTACATTGCAGCTATTGACTTCAATGATCGCAATATAAAAAATGCGGTACCGCGTCCAATGTTAAAAATACAGTATGCCGGTACAGGTAAATATCGGATTTATCAGATTAAGCCGATACACCCAAATACCGGCAATATCGGATCTCGGGAGAACCGGAATTCCCACCCCTACTGATGGCAGTAACACACACACACCCCAGCTGCATACGCCCTCCCTGAGTGGTCTCATATACACGTTAAACAAGAGAGGGGACAGAATAGAACCCTGTGGGATCTCACACGGGAGGCCACCAGGGGACGATGTACAGTCCCCTAGCACCACCCACTGAGATCTATCTGCAAGGTAGGAACGGAACCATTGCAAGAAAGTTCCATCCACCCCCGCCAGGTCCCACAGGCATGTCACGGGCAACTCATGGTTAACAGTGTCAAAGGTCACAGATTAATCCAGTAGCACCAAAAGGGTCATACAACCCTTGTCCAATTCTATGAAGAGGTTGTTGACCAAGGCCACAAGCGCTGTCTCCGTGCCGTAACCCGGGTGAAAGCCAGACTGCATGGGATCAAGAAAACCAATGCCATCCAATGCGCCTAGAACTGATGAGCCACTACCCGTTCAGTAACCTTCCCTAAAAAGGGAAGGTTAGAGACAGGTCGGTAACTGACCAGGACACCAACATCAAGCAACGTTTTTTTGAGGAGGGACCGAACCACAGCCTCCTTGAGGCAAACCGACACCCTACCAAAGGGAGATGCTGATAACCCCCACCGGCACTTGCCTCACTCAGCGGCAGTTCTTTATATTAGGTGGAGGGGCATATGCCCCCCACCGCTCCCTCCTGATTCCCTGAACTTCACCAGCTCTCATTTTGACTGCCGCACTGCCGCCGCGGTGTCCACATCACCAAATTCAGTTTTCACACATGCACAGAGGCTCAGAATCACGCCCTGAGCCTGTCCTCGCAGCACGGACATGTTTTTGCTCTATGTGCAGAGAGCAAAAACATGGCCGCGCTGTGAGGTCAGGCTCAGGGCATCAGCCTGAGTCTTTGCGCATGTGCCCAATCTCAAGGCAACATGCTGAGCTGCCTTCACCTGAGCTCAGAGCTCTGCCTTTTTTCCCAACGACCAGACTCACTCCTTCCCTGCCAGGTGCTGCAGTGGTGTGCTAGGGAGGGGGATTCACATGATGTCCTCCTCCTGTGAGATCATGGGGGGGTGGGGCTGGGGGCAGGGCAGCAGGCCACCAGGCACAGAGAGAGCATGTGCTGGGTGCCATCCACCTGAAAGCAGCTCCCTCTGTGTTAACTTTAGGGGCAGAGAAGGAGGAGGGGCTTATTCTGCCAGGTTGAGTTCCATAGTGGAACTCATTGGTCCCTGGGAGTCCACTGCCTTCCCTTGTGCTAATGAGACAAACAATCTAAATGACTAATACTTAATCTCTGGACTCCTGTAATTATCAAAAAAATGCAATTAACCATGCCGGTCACCTGTGACAGAGGGAGTGCCTGTGGCTAACATTAAAAAAATAACAGATTCCCTAAAGGGTCCAAGGGATGTTAAAGTGCATGCCTTATTACGGACAAAGCTCAGAACTCCTCCAGCAGAACAGCATCAATTTGAACAGCCAGCAGATCACTAAAAATTATACACCAGCTTTATCCAAAGGCATCTAGGAGATCATTCAGCTCTCGTGGTTGCAATGTATCAAGAGTAATAATCCAGAACACCTCCCATTCAGCCACATTTTTAGGATTAGTAGGAAGACTCACCCTTTCTATGCCCCCCAAAACAAAATCATTCAGACCTTTATGCACCAGATTATAATGACCTACTAATGGGGTCATATCTGATCGATCCTTTAACTTGCTCCTGTGCTCAGTGATACGTGTTTTCAGGTTTCTTGATGTTTTCCCTACATACAGTTTTTTGCAGGGGCACTCAATCGCATAGATGACCCCTATAGTACTGCAATTAATAAATTCCCGAATTTTATACACTTTTCCTTTAGAATCAGAAAAGGTTTGAGTTTTCAAAGAATAGGGGCAATGTATGCACTGGCCACATGGGAAATTGCCTGTGACAGATTTCCTATCCACAGTTCTTTAGTGCCCCTGGGGTCTGGCCTTGACCAAAAAGTTACTAAGGTTTTTTCCGCTCTTATATGCTAATAATGGTGGTACACCACATCCATCTACATGACTGATAATATTCCAATTCCCCAAAATGATCCTCTTCCATAATTGGACGTGTGTATTAAACTAAACGTTGAAACACAAACCATTCGATCATCATCCTTGCTACTCCTTGGAAGGCTGTTCAGCCTATGAGAAAGTAGCCAACTTTTTTCTGGCCCCGGTAAGTCTTATGTTAATTACTTTTAGCTGTTACTCTGTGTATGAGGTGGTTCTCTCGAGCTATTTTCTTGCTTTTTACTTTGCTCCTTGAATGTTTTTGCTGTAGGTGGGCGTGTTTGTACATGCATGCTTGCATGTGTTATTTACACTATTGTATCCGTTTAGAGACTTATAACTATAAGCATTATGGTTTAATCTCTTTATGTGGTCTTTACTTTGTTTATTGATATGTAAATACTGGATGAAGGGGTTTCCCCTGATGGCTTAAGTTTTTATTTTACTGCTGGTCATTATTTGTATTTGTTATCTAATTGACCAAGTGACTGATTGGCCCTCTGGAAGGGTTTTTGAGATGTTAAATTATGTTTTTGTACTGTTACCTCTGTATCCTTAGATTTGCCAAAGAATGTCATCCTAGAAAAAGAAGATTGAAAATACCCCTGAAGAAGCCAGTTTTTCCTGGCGAAATGTTGGGATTTCATTGTTATACTTCTGTGGGTGATTTATGGGGCGTATCTAGAAATATTCTTGCTTCCCCTTTTGGACCTTTTCATATTTTTCCCTCATTAAATCTTTTGAACATTTGTACTACTTGCAGTAGTTTGTTGTTGCTGTAGTGCTAAACTTAAGGACTTCACATAATATTGTTGGCTTAGGATGGTTTGCTTTTGCTAATGTTTGCTCTGTGTTTGCATGTGTACTGCTGGTGGTTCCTCCTCTTCTCCCAAGCCCCAACATGTGCAAAGGTGGTGGCCATTGTGTGGGGACCCTCACTGGCCATGGCTACTCCTGATTAAAATGGCCCCTTTGTTGTTTTCCACCTAAACTGTCTGATTTCTGTTTTTTGTTTGCAGGCACCTGGGGGCTTGAATGGAACAAGGATTTCTAATCTTTGCTGGAATGTTCCCTGCATTTTAAAATGGCCCCAGTTTGGCTTTTCTGCAAGAAGGCCGTGCCACATGTTGGGTCGCTTCACTAATGGATAGTCTTTGCATTAATGTTCCCCTGTCTGGTTTCAGCAGATGCCTTTTACATTGCAATAGAACTGTGTAGCATGTTTTGGGGCTGGGGGACAAGTGGAACTACACACTGATTCTTTTGTGGTGTTAAGGACTTCACATAATATTATTGGCTTAAGATTGTTTGCTTTGCCAATGCTTGATCTGTGTTTGCATGTACACTGTTGGCTCCCCCTCCTCCTCTACCAAGCCCCAAGCATGTGCAAATGTGGTGGCCATTTTCTGGGGGCCCCACTGGCTATTGCTCCTTTCTAAATTTGGGGAGGTGGTATTGGGTGCGTGGAACTGAAGGGTTTCTTCACTTGAAAAGCCTCCCCAAAAGCTTGTAATTGTCTTTCTGAATCAGTGAGGAAACTTCAGGAAGTTCTTGCCCTTAAAACATGCAGCATTCTTTTCATCATTCTGTAGTTTCTGAAGTTCATCACCTACAGATGCAGGTAACTTCTTTTACCATGGTGGGTTGGGGTGAGGAAAAGTGGGGGGGGGGCTGCAAGCTTGCAGATAGATTTACTTATACAATTTGTGTTGCTTTTCAAAAAGTGAGTGGGATTCGCTGTGCCACTTCTATTGTGTGGTGGTCATGACTTCTCTGAGACAAACTAATCTTAATGTTTGTCTGTTGTGACCAGAAGGAGAAGAAGCACAGGAGCTACTGCCAAAGAATTTCTAACCTAGTTTCAGGGGACTTGACTGAAGAGCAGAGAGTACACGAAGAGGGTGCCAAGAGACATTGCTGTAAGTTGGAATGAACTTTTATGAAAGATCTCCTGAGAATTCTTGCAACTTCAGTTGCTGCTTGCCTCGTATGTTGTGTTCACCACACCTCTTCATATCATTTGCAAGGGGGAAAGGTGTGTATGTAACATGTTATACTTTTATTCAGGACTTTGGACCCATTGTAGTAGAGTGCATAATGATGGCACAAAGCTCACTGCCATACAATTGCCTAAAATCTATTCTTATTTTCTCTTATTTTGCAGGACAGAAGCATCAAATAGCGAGCCACTGAAAATGAACACTGTGGAATCACTGCTGTCAAAGCCAATCTCACAGCTCTCTTTCGATGAAAAACTTCAGGTGAAAGAACTGGGAACTGACCATCCTGATCCTCAGTTTATGCAAGTTTCCCATGACAGAGGACTCTTTGAACCCAGGAGTGTTTGGCACCTTGGTTGACCTGATAGGCAGCATCGATTCTTTGATGGAGAAGCATTTGAAAACTGCCACAGTATTCAGGGACACTTCCAAAACAATCCAAAATGAACTCCTAGACTGCATGCCAGGGATTTTATAATCCAGAAGTTGAAGAGCACGGAATATGTGGCTATTTAGGTTGATGACACCACAGATGTGTCAATTCAGTGCCAGTCAGTACTGATTTATTGGTACATTGATGGCAGAGGCTCAACTGTAGAACTTTTTTTTTAGTTTTACACAGTTGCAAGACTCTCGTGCAGAAATCATTGCCACAGCATTGCTGCAGCAGTTGAATGCTGTTTTCCCAGAGGACACTGACAAACAGAAAGTGATTGCTCAGAGCTATGATGGTACGAGCATGATGCGTGGGCAGCATGGGGGGGTTCAAAAGAGGATACAGGATATATACCCAAATGCTCATTATGTCCACTGCTATGCACAACAGCTAAATCTGATCATGCAACGAACTGTGTCCCAGATAAAGAAAATTAAAGATTTTTTTTGCAGATTTGAGTGGATTAACAGCCTCTTTTTCATCATCTCCAAAAAGGACAGCGATTCTGGATATGATAGTGAAGTAAAGGTTCCCCAGAGCACTGGCCACACACTGGAACGTTAACATGTGGACAGTAAATGTAGTTTATGAGCACTGAGAGGATCTCATTGAGTGCTTTAACCACATAAGAAGTGGTCATTTTGATGCCAGTGCAACTTGTGAGGCCTGGGGATTTGCTCGAAAGTTGGAAGAGGACAGGGAGTTCCTTTACTTCCTGTTTTTGTTCCATAAAATAATGCCTCACATTAAGGTACTTTACGATCAACTCCAAAAGAGAGACATTGGCTCTGTAGGTGTTCAGACATTTACAACAGCATTTGTCAGGCGCATCAATAGAGTGAGAAACTCTATTAAGGATCTGAGCTGTGAGTTGTCAGAGCAGTCCCAGCCCCCAAGAGGTAGCACCATAGACAGCTTGGATCAAATCACAGTGAAAGTCTGCAATATTGATAATAAACATGCAAAGGAACTATTTGCATTCACAAAGCACCTAGTGAGTGCAAGTTATTATGGGGGGGCTCTTTTTGAAGCACACAATCAATGCATTCCAACACGAGCATTGAATGAGACGGTGGTTGCCTACCCCATGCTACAAAAAGACAGACTAAGGATGGAGCTTTCTGTCTTATATGGGAAGAAAGATCTGTATGGTATGAAGGATGCCTCAAAGCTACTTCATACATTGCTGGACAACAATCTGCAGGACAACTTTGCTGAAACTTTGAAGCTGGTGAGAATTGTCATCACACCACCAATGACAACATGGTCTTTCTCTGCTCTACATAGAATAAAAATGTTCCTGTGAAACACAATGACAGCAGAAAGACTGAACGCATTGGCAATGTTGTCAATAGAAAAAAGTTTGATCCAGCAAATACCTGATTTCAACCACAGGACAACTGAACTGTTCACACATCTCAAAGACCGTTGGATGCCTTTGATGTACAAGTGATAGACCTGTGTGAGTGTTTGGATATGGAGTGCATGGGAAACCTTTTGAGGTGCTTGGCTGGTGAGGCAAAGGAGCTGGGAGGATAAGAGTTTGCTACTTGAGTTTTTGGCTTGTTTGTTGCATCGGGGTGTCTTTGTGGGTGTCTTTGCTTGTGGTTTAGGTTGTGTTTGGGAGAGGATGTGACTGTGTGTTTGGTTGCAGTTTAATAAACCTTTGCCTTGAGTCCAAGATCTGTATTCAGTGTGACTTTTTAAATTGATTGCATATTATTATTAAGCATTTATATAGCGCAAGCAGTGTACCTGGCTCGCACTTTACAGTTATTGTTGGGAGACAGGTCCCTGCCCAGTGGGCTTACAATCTAAGGAGAACAAGGGTGAGGGGAACACAGGGAAAAACATTTAATTTAATTTATTAGATTTCTTTGCCTCTCCCTCCTGCCACATCAGTTCGGGGCGGCTCACAACATCTTAATACAATATAATACACATAAAAACACTAAAACCAACAATAAAACCCAAAGCAGAGCATAAAAACATCCTACCCACCATACTCAACCCCCACCCATCTCCCTCACCAAAGGCCTGGTGGAACAGCGGAAGACAGACACACACATTCCCATTTTTTACAGATGAGGAACCGAGGAGTAAATTTCCATATTAATTTCAAAATTTAGGTTGGTGGGCTAGGCTCTGCCTACCATTGGCTCCACCTATTGTTGGCTTGGCCCCTCCTACGTCTGGCCCTGCCCTGTGCCCCACCAGCCTTGGAACTCACCAGACGCCACTTGCCCCACTGTCTCCCTGGTAGTTCTTACTAACCAGGATGAGCATGGGTCGAATTCAGAAGTTGTGGCTTGAAAAGACCCCAGTACATTGGCCGCATCGTCAGGCATCACCAATTGAAATTCCTCATCCTTATGTACATATTTGGGCAAGTGCATAATATTCTCTTCCTCTCTAGCATTGAAGGCAGGCTGCTATTGGAGATGTATCCCAGACCGAAAGGGCCTCTGGTCTATTCTGGCATACAATTTCTACAGACACTTTGAAAGCCTGAGTTTATGAGCTCACCCAGCACCGCAGGGCGTTTTCAGATAAGACACTCTACACCCACGAACCCACCACCCGCTATACATGTTACAGGGCACCCATAGGACAACACTGGGTATTTTCAGATGTTACGAGATCACGCTCAACCACAGTGAACCACGGTCAATCCCACGGTGGGACCAAAGTTCAGCGGCTACCAGATGTTCACCACAGTCAATACCCACATGGGGTCAAAATCAACCACGCTTCCGGAGCTCCCCGCCGGACCATCTCCGAAAGCGTCGGCAAAGAGATTCCCAGTGGGAAACAACAAAAAGTAACGTCTGCCCGGTAATCACAGGCTGGAATAAAAGAAAATGATTCCCAGCCGGGGACAAAGCACGCAGCATCGCTGCCAGGCAACCAGCAACAACACAGGCAGTGGAGGGGGATTTAAAGGGCACACAGCAGCAAGGGGATGGGGCAGGATGGAGTGAGGCAGAAGGGAGAGGCGAGCGGAGGGGGAAGAGGTGGAGGAGGCAGCGGTAGAGGTGTGGGTGGGGGAGGAGGCAGTTGTGTTGCACCTGGAGGCGATGGAGGGACAGCAGCAGCCGGGACAGGCTGACCCGGCGCCCGAGAATCGGCATCACGTCTGTTGTGCTGCCCCGGCCCATGATCTGCTGGCCCGATTCCCTGCCGTGGTCCTGGTCCCGTCACATCTGTTCGGGGCTTTTTTTGACCATGGGGGGTAGTTGTTCGGTTCACCCCTACTGGGAATCCACTGTGGTGAATCAGGACCATGTAACATCTGAAAATACCCACTGAAGCCCTGCAACATGTATAGTGGGTGGGTGGGTGCAGAGTGTCTTGTCTGAAAATGCCCTCAGAGGTGCTGATCAGGGCTTAGGATCAGACCACTGAGGCCTAACCTGGAAAAGTTTGTTCAGGGAGATAGTTTTGTTAATATTTTAATTGTGCACATATCAAAATGAAAAGAAGCACATGACTAAAATAACATGTAGATCTGTGCTCTAATAATTATTTTTCTTACCAAGAGAGTTCTTCATGTTACATTCACAACTCCGAACACCAGGAAGGAAGGAATGTCAGGGTTATATTAGCTGGTTGTGCACTTCTGAAAACTTGGCAAATTTTGTCTTCAGTCCAGGTAGTGCTTAAATGTTCATATCTGCATGTAGAAAACTATGGCACTTTATTCCATGGCACTGTGGCTTAATTCTAGCAGACAGGTCTCTCCCACTCATAGCAGATTTTTTTCCATTGACTGACTATTAATACATCTGTCACAGGGATCTTTGAGTTATGAGTCTGAACTATGATATCACAGAATATATATGCAATCTCAACATTGATGTTTTTCTGAGACTATTTTCTGAGATATAAGGAAGTTTGGGGTCTATGTGATCTATGTATCATGTTAAAATCATCATATTGATTGGATTCTCTGCATTATATGGGCCAGAGTGAAAGGTATTGTAAAAGCTTATGGAATGGTATGGGAAGGTAATTCAAGATAAACAGCCTTAGCCAGATGAAGTAATCTGTTGCAATACCCATTGTGGAGTACATTTACATCACGGCTACAAATCGGCATCAAGGCTACATGACACATGAAGCAACACTGAGCAGATCTCAACCAAGTTACTGGAACAGAGAAGAAAGAGAGGGCATGAATATTTAAAGGGTGTTTGGGCAGCACCTGGGGGCATTCAACGCATGGCGGACAGGACTTTTGCTCTTTACCTAACTGAGCATCATGAACTTTGGGAATGCTGGAGTTGATAAGAGTTTAGATAGGGTAGCTTGTAAGTCAAGCTAGCATTGCATATCATTTTTACTTTTCTTTATACACCTTCTGTGTTTAGTCTGAACCTGTCTTAACATTTATATAAAACTTTCTTATTATAAAGCTTGTGTCTGTGTGGTTACTGAAGCTGTTTGGAGGGCTGAGAGAGCATGCCAGACAACTCATGGAGGGCCTGAGGAGTGCCCCTCATCAGCTGTTTGGCAGACTAGGTGAGCACACCAAACAGCTGATTGGGGTGGCAGGAAGCATGCTCACCCCAGCCACCAAACAGCTCCTGCTTTAGCCTGGTACTCACCTGGAGCTCCTCCAGGCCCCACCCCCATCAGATGTTTGGTGGACTGGGTGAGCGCGTTCCTCCAGGCCTGATCCACTGACCTCACCTTGCAGCATGGCACTGGGCAGGCATAACCAATGTGCGGGCGCCTGTTATTCCAGATTAGCCTGGGTGGCTGAGTCTTAGCCCAGGCTCTCTCTTCAAGCTTCTCCAGCTGACTCATCCTGTAGCAGCTGGCTACCCACCCCGGGGCAAACACAGGCAAACATCTGGTGGGAACAGAACAAACATGCAGGTGAGTCCTAGGCTAAAGTAGACTAACGCAGGTTAATGTAGGCTACTGTCACACCGGTTTTCCACCCTTTTGAACTATTTTGTCTCCATCTCTTACATTTGGGACCAACACAATGATCACACACTCTCTGTCATCAATATTAACAGAAGACAAGCATGCAGATGTCTTTGGCATCATGAGGTGTCTGTTCTTTTGATCTCAGAATACTTGAAAATGGAACAATGATCCTCAGTAAATTAATATTCCCAGGCAAAACACATTAAGATTATTCAGTTTATATTTGTTTAAAATAGTTTTATTAGAGCACTAGAGAGATACAAACATTGGGAAACCTGGGAAATTTAAGGTTAAGGATTTGCAACCAAATTTAATTTGGGCCTTATATCCTGTCCACCTAGTAGAAAAATTAATATAGGTAAATCATCCATGTGACAAAAAAATTGCAGCACAAATATAATTTTTTCACACATCACTAATTTCCAATGTAACCGCCCATTCCTTACATGCACATCAGTAAGGTTCCATGGACCATGATAATTGTGAGAGTCTGGAATCTTCTGCCATTTTGCATGGAGTGGACATGGTACAGACACATACCACATCCACTTCTAGAGGGAAAGAGATAAGAGCCATCTAAGGGGCCATGGAGGATAGGACTAGAGGTACTGGGCTTAGATTAAAGGAGAAAACATTTAGACTAAATTTTCTAACTACCAGGACAGTCGAAACCCCAGGTCATATGATTTTATACTGTCATATGTATGACAGTATTAGGGAGAGGTTTCTGCTCCCTTTCTTGGCCACCCATCAGGGGAGATCTGAGGAAGCACTGCTGACTTTGTTATTGAACAGTGCCGACTCTCGGATCATAAAGATTATGGCAGTTTTTTTGTCCCAATTGGTCTGTTGTCGGCATAACTTTATGAAGTATAGGGCCATTGCGAGTACTTCCAATGGTACAGAGGATTTATGCTGAACCATGACTTGGGGTTTATTTCATGTTTTAAGAACAGACCCCTTGTAGACCAATGCTCTAGGGGCGGACTCGGGGCTTAGGGCTTGGCTAGTATTCTATTAGATCGGTTGCTGTTCCCAGTGGTGCTAAATCAGCTATGAAATGGGAGCGATCTAGGCCTGT
>QEPC01014254.1:7742835-7754880 GCA_003113815.1 Sphenodon punctatus | reverse complement strand
ACTCGCACTGAAGCTGACCGATTGCAGCATAAAACTAGTTTAAGAGCTTATGCTGTTGCGGTGTGGGCAGCAAAGAAAGAGTTCTTTGCTGCCCTCATTGCATCTGCAAAGTCACATCCAGCTATACTTTTCCGGGTAGTGCAGAGGCTGGTCAGTCCGGCCTCTCTCCGCCTTGAAGTGGAATTTTCCAGTGCCCGCTGTGACATGTTTGCTGACTTTTTGTGGATAAAATCGCCCAGATTCACCGTGATCTCGATGCTGCATTTATGACAGTGGACGTATCAGAGGTACAGGAAGCCCCACCATGTCTGTTGTGAGATCAATTTCAGTGGGTGTCGCGGCAGATGTCCTTGGGACGGTGCGGGCCACCTATAAATAAATAAATAATGAAATGCAGTAACTGAGATAAACATGTGTCTCATACCCAGGAAACATACCTGAGAACATCTCTTGCTTTCCAGCTGAATAAAATACGACTTTCCCAAGAATGGCCAGAGTTCTCTGTCTGTCTGTAAACAATAAACTGGATAAATTGGATAAACAAGCAGCCCAATTGTAACTGCAACATGTGTTCTCTCTTTGAGTTTGGTTGTCAAATGCAATGTTATCTTTTAGTTTAGAAGGGTAGCTCTGTTTGGCAGGGACCGTTGTTGTTGTTCTGTAAAGTGCTTATCACCCTTCAGGCACCTTGGACCAAACTATATGCCCTCTGTGCCTGACTTTTCCCTTCCTTACTCTGGTCCTGAAGCTGTGGAAAGTTCCAGTAGCATAGCTCCACAGGCAAGCTGTAACAGAGGCACATGGGGCCCAGAGCTGATGGAGAAACACAGGGAATGGCTACTGTCAGCGGGCACTTTTACATGAGTGGGGCTTCCGTCTCGTCTAATCCCGCCTTGCGGCATTTTGAAATATCGCACGAGTGGGTCGTGCCACGGCAACCCGCTGTAAAAGCACCCAGAGACAGGATGCTGGGTTCAATGGATTATTGGTCTGACCATTTATGGCACTTCTTATGCCTATTCTCCGGGTAGATCTGTTGAGTTTGGGAAGGACCCTTGGTTTCTGCCAGGAGAGCCAATTCTGCCCACCACAAATTTCAGAGAATTTTGGGAGGGAGAATGGTTTCCTGCCCCCTACACTGCTCTTTCCAGTTAGGAGTATGATCTGGTCCTACATAAATATTAATAAAACAACAAAAGTAAAACAGGAACCAGCCTAGGAAAGCCCATTCCGAGGACTACTGCTTATAGCAGGGGTGGGGAACCTCAGGCCCGAGGGCCAAATGCGGCCCTCAACAAGATTTTATGTGGCCCTTTTCCAGTGCCTGGATCTGACCCCTGGATCCATTCTCTACCCCCAAGTACTGAAAAACTGAGCTCATGATAATGGAGCAGAGAGGAGGGCATGCACACAAGGGTAGGGGACCGATCCACAGCACAGATCCATGATCTGGGCCCTCCTTTTCTTGAATAAACCCATTAAGTACCCCCACCCCCAACCTCTATGTGGCCTTTGGAGCTGTTACTAATATTCAATGTGGCCCCCAGGACAGAAAAGGTTCCCCACCCCTGGCTTATAGTCTACAGCTTACTATCCAGTCTGTGAGGGAATGGAGCTGCCTCCATCTGTACTGGGAAATGGTGGGCACACCCATCGAGGGAGAAGGCCTAGAAAACACATACTGCAACTGTTCACCTGCTCCCTATACAAGCAGCATGTTACAGCTGAATCATCTGCACAAGACACAGAATACCAGCTGCTTGATTTATTCGGGAGTAGACCAGGTGGGAGACCCATCAGCCATGAAGAAGGGACTAGTGCACCGTGCAGGAAAAAGTATTGTATTCGCGCTGCTGTCCACATCTCTCTCTCTCTCATATGCTTTGTTTCTCTTCTCTTCTCCTTCCTCTGAGCCAATTGCCTTTCCAGCTCCAGGCAACCATATTTCCTATATAGTTTCTCTGGGTATTTAACACCTTGCCTGCAGTTTTTCACACTCTGGGTTCAAACCTATGGACAGCAGCTCCTCTTCTGCCCACACCAACCTGCTTCACCTCCAAGTCGGTCAGTCCATGTAAAACCACCCTCGGGATGTTCAAAGCAGAGCAGGCAAAGGCAGCCCTCCAGAACATCCTGGAGCACAGTGCAGGTTGGCCAAAACTAGGGTAATGGCCGAACGTAGAGCTGCTGTCCGTCTGTTGGGTGGACCCATGGTGCAGCTCCATGCCCAGGCGTCCCTTGCCCCATTTAGCACTATGGAGTTGCGGGCACCAGCTTAGAGTATCGGGCAATCACCTGAAACTCTATGTGTGGGGGCAGGGCACTGCATGAGTGTACCACGGCCCCAGGAAACCAGTGGTCCATCTGTTGTGGACCCAGACAGGGCTGGAAGTGGGTGGACAAGGGGGTGGGGGTGCACTCCCAGATAGCCAGGCTCCACATCCATCTAAAGCACCCAGTGTCACTTGTCTAACCCTATTCCCACACTGGCAGGTGATGAGTATCGAGCACTTCTGTACCTCCATGTGTCTGTAGTAGAGTGTGACAAAGAGTAGGATCCTGTAAAAATCATCTCCCTCTGCCCGTTGCTTCTCCCTTCACATTCTTTCAGGAGGCATGGCCCAGCTGTGCAGAGCATTTGTCCAACTGTCACTGAAGATATCTGGTCCCTCAGCCCTGTAGTATTTTAAAAGGCCTTTGCTCTGCAATTCAGAAGTTATCCCCATGCATACTGTGAAGTCAAGCCAGTAATGTACAAAACAAGCAAACACAAACACCCTCAGAACTTATTAATTTTTTGAACCAGACTATAATATCCATCCTCCACCCTGTCTGCTCAGGCTTGATCCCTATCACACATATTTAGTGCTACATCCATTTTGGTGGTTGGGCTTCCATCCTTCCACTCGAGAGACTGTTCTGCAGCGGAATACATCTTCCTATCAGAGCACATTTCCTGACAGTCTCAATTTTATCTTCCTTGATGCCACTCCACTGCTCTTTGCTAGATCCCCTTGTGCTAACCTTGGGGACATGATTGATTGATTTACAGCCTAGGCCAAAAAATATATGTTCATAACCCTCATATACCCATGAAAATATGGTCTATGATACAGATAAAATATCAATAAAATACATAAACTACTACCTTTCAGAATACAGATCAATTGTTCTCTCTTACTGTGCCAAACATTTCCAGAGTTTCCATATTTAATCAGGACAGCGCCATTACAGCTTCATTTGAACTCCTTAATCACAGACTTTTTCATACTGAAGAGGAAACACTTAGCCTCTTGCATTTATATTTTCCAACTATTTTCTTCCTTACACCCTGCGCAGCATGCGGAAACTTTGCCAGTGCAATTACGTTGTCTGTTGCTGAGTCCTGTAAGATGTTTACTGTTTTCTTATAAACTGTACAGCCATTTTTTGACTCACCCAAATGCGTCAACCATTTCCTTTTTCTTCATTGTAAAAGGGGCACTCCCACATGGTATGGATAATATCCTCTACTCTGTTCATATTGCAAGGGCATAACTTTTGGGCCAACGGAGTCTTAGCCCACCTTCCTTCCTGAACTTTGGATTCCAGCTGAGAGAAGCGCAACCTAGTGATCACCTGTCTCAGATGCTCTTGTAGAAGCCTCAGGTATAAAGCCGGCGATTCTAAAGGGAAGCTATATTGGTGTAGTAGAATATGCCTGTGCTTTCCCACCTTTGCCCTGTCAGCCTGCAAAGAGCTGTATAATGAGATCTTTATTGGATGACCTTGGGGACATAAAACACATCTATTAATTGCTGAATCACCCCATATTTGAACACATTTCTAATCAGGACAAAAACCATGTCCCCTAACCAGGGATGTAGCTACTGGTGAAGCAAGTGGGGCCACTGCCCCAGGGCCAAGGCTTTAAGGGGGGGGCAGTAGGGTCAGCCCCCTTGGGACATCAAAATGTCTTGCTGCCTGTGCCTTCCCTAGTGAGCCAAGGCCCAGTGCCATGTACTCTCCATGCTCTGATCTATTCTGATGCCTCATCTCCCACCCCCCCACTCAAGTGCCTCCCTGTGCTTCAGCCTCCGCCCTCCTCTGGCCTCCCTCCTCGACACACCCCTAATCCAGGTTAGTATGGAGCCCTGTAATTTGACTTGCCCAGGACCCTATTGAACCTAACGACACCACTACTCCTAACATGCCTAGATATGGCATAAGGAATGAGAGTGAGTCCATCGTATCAACCAAGGTGGGAAACCAAGGTTGTTGTGGATCAGTTGTTTACTTTGTAGGTACCATCTCTGTAACATATTCTTCTCCAGTCTGAAGTCTGCAAATCACTTACTCATGAGGCTGCAGCCACTGACTTCAGACAAGTTACTCATGTGTCCAAAGTTAAGCATGTGAATCTGGTTCTCAGTTTTTAAGCATGGTTTCTTTTAAGTCTTAGGGCTTCCTTCTGCAAACCATCCTTACCCAGAGAGAATTCCCAATATTTTCAGCTGCAGGATCAGGCCCTTGATGTAGGAATAGAAAAAAGTCTAGTTTGAGGTTTGGGAAGAAAAAAAGTCCTAAAAGTTGTTAGATACCATGACAATGAGAATGGTAAGATCCTACAGGTAAAACAGATTGACTAGATTACATTTAAATTCAATAGAAAGATACAGCAGAGCGTGAGAAATCCCTTGACCTAGCAAACCTATAAAAAGGTTGGAATCTCTGTATTGGCATCATTGCCCAGCTGAGCTCAACCCCAGATGGATTTTAGCTTTTTTCTAATTCTGTTTCACTTTTATTGAGATACAGGATGCTTTCCCATGTTATTTACTGCACACGATTTGCCTCCGGAAAAGAATCCGGAAGGCAAAGCATGCGCAGGGTTTGTCACGTGGGAGCGCCCCCCCCCCCCTGCACATTTTTGCTGGCGATCCCATGGAGAATTGCAGAACTGGATTTCCCTACTCTGCAATCTTCTGCAGGATCACCAGCAAAATGCACGTGGGAAGGGGGGGGGGGGGCTCCCCTGTTACAAACCCTGCACATGCTTTGCCTTCTGGATTCTTTCCCAGAAGCAAATCATACGCGGAATGTATCGTGGAAAAGTGTCTTTGAAAATGCTTCCTGCAATCAAGCTTCATGTTTATTCATTTTCTGCAGACTACTCAACTACCACCCATCTCAAGGGATTCCAGGAGATTGAGGGATTAAAGTGCATTAACCTCAATGGAAAGACAGGGGATTACTTCAAAATAAATAAAAACCCTCCAGTGATTATTTTTTCCCCCATGTCGGGAATCCCTCCCAGGGAAGTCTGCTGCAGCTGGTTTGAGCTGCCAGGCCTGCTGCTTCCCTTAACAGTGGCACATTCATTTCAGCAGATGGGGATCCCTAATGATGACTGATTAATTACAATGAACTATCACTAGGGAATGCACAGCCATCTGTTAGGAATCTGTCTGATACACTCAGATGAAGTTTACATTTAAAAAAAAAACTCCCAGCAATGTCACCCAGACTTGTCCATCACAGATATGTTCCTGCTCCCCTGGATTCAAAGCTGTCCTGGCTGCAGATTCCTGTGTGAGCGAGTGAGTGAATTCTAGTGCTGACTTCATGGATTTTCTGTTTCATTTCCTATTTTGAAAGAAGAAGCTAACACAACTGTCCCCAGTTCAAACCCCCTGCCTATTTACTGAACCTTGCCAAGTTCAAATCCCAGAGAAAAATTCCCTGCTGGAAGGGCAGACCGCACACTTCAAACATAGGGCACTTTCTGACGTGACAAAATGCGCACACTTCAGTGCCACAGGGGTCTGGAAGTCAAAAGAGGTGCGTCTACCATCACGTGGGAAGAGCAGAAGTGAGTGCCTTTGCCTGCAATCATGCATGGCCAGCAGAATGGTAAAATCCTACTCTACCAGCCACACATGAATGCAGGCAAAGAGGTGCCCACCCCTTCCACCCTTCCCACGTGACAGAAGATACGCCTCTTTTGACTCCTGGACTTCCCCACGGCGCTGAAGGGTGCACGTTCTGTCACATCAGAAAGTGCCCATAGTAGCATAGCTTCTCTGCTGGCTGCTGCTAGCTACCACACAAGCTCTCTTTCCTTTGGTAAGCAACTTTTCCTATAAGGAAAAAAAAATGCAGTTAAAACTGCTGCTAATTCTGTTGCCAATTTAAAAAGGGAGTTTGAGGAAGCAAAGCACAGTATCTTTAAGGAAACCTGCTTCACCCCATTTCCATGGAGAATATAAAAACCAGTTTCAGACACAAGCAGTCAGAGACTGGAAGCTGGACTGAACAGAGCAGCTGAGGTCTCCTACACTCTATGCTCTCCCAGGCACTGAAGCCGAGAAAGCACTTGATGGAGCTGGTAGCCTGGGCATTAGGAACTTTGCAGAGCCAGAAGGAAGGCGGCGCTCCACCAAGGAACACGCAATGGAACCAGGAAAGGTCGGCATGATAAGGACCTGTGAGGTATCATGAAAGGCGGGCTGGACCGCTAAAAGGCTGTGTTGTAATTATCATAATGGCAGAGGACTATATTGATGCAACACACATGAATGGGAAGCTGCAGTGAGGTGAGGTGAGACGAGACCTTGAGGATACGGAATCCTAACAACAGAGAGTAACGCCCAAGGCAGTTGGGCCAATGACAGGGCAAGGGGACAGGGACAAGAAAGCAATTCCAAACTCGATCTTTGGTATCTGAAATTTTCCTACTAAATTAGGAGTTTTACACATTCCACCAAGTGGTGATATTTTTTATGGTATAGTTTTACTGGTTTTCAGCATATGTGAACTTAGATAATTTTATTATTGATCCAGCCTCTTTTCTATTTTCATAAGTTTCCTATGCATGGGTTTGACATTTTATATTGAACAAGTCCCATTTTAATGAGGTACTTGGTTTCTATATAGTTTCAATATTGTATTAGAGTGTGTTTTATTTTTTATGTAAATTAATGGTTAGAATTATTGTTTAGATACCCCGATGAAGAGCTCATCTTGAAATGCATTGGGTTTGGATTTCATGTTTGGAATTCATAACAGAGCTATATTAGCTATTTTTAAAATTGTTGTGTATGTGTACATAGGAATTATATTGTACAATTATTTTGATTAGTTTGATAGTAAATTATTATAGCTATTTGCAGTAGCTTTGTTTATTGTCTTCAAGGTTAAGCCAATGCCAAAATTCTTCCTTAAATCTATGGGCAACCACACAAGGTCTGCCTTCCAGGGAGCTGGGAGTGAACAACGGGGAATGGATTGTCCATTGTGACAGTTGGTTCTTTTCCCATTCAATTGAGATTGGCCACTGTCGGAGGACAGGATGCTGGGCTTGATGGACCATTGGTCTGACTCAGTTTGGCACTTCTTATGTTCTTATGTTCCAGGGTGTATTGTTCCTCCTGGAATTTTTATCAGTGCATCTCCTCAGTGATGTCAATGTAGTCTAGTATAGCAGTCTTGACACTGTTATAAGCCAAAGCTTTGGCACTGATAATCACTGTTATAATCTTGACGCCATGATATACTGCTTGGGCTGCCCCCATCAAATCTGGTATTAGTAAAATGGACCAATGTTCATTGGGACAACAGGCTGACTGGGTGACCCATTCAAATGTTGTCAGGAATGCCTCTGGCTCATCCTTAGGCCCCATTTTGGTTAACTTCACTGGTATCAGGGGGTCAGGCCAGGGGCTATCTACACTCCCTGACCATTAAAAGAACCTGACCATTAAAAGAACCCTATAATGCTGACCTTGAAGTACATGAGTGTTACTACAATGAGTAGCCAGGCCCCAAATGGGCACCCAGGGACATCACATATGGTGGAGAATCTGTGCAACTGGATCACCCTAGCTGGCAAGGGGGCCACGTGGAGGCAATGGACCTTGAAAAGCTCCTAACATGGATGTGCAAAAGCCTTCAATGACAGGCTGACCAGCAACGGCAGTAGCAGCAGGATCTACTTCATCAGCTGGTGAGTCAACAGCAGCAGCAGATGTCCCAGCAACAACCCATACTAGTGGTTACCCATGAGCTGTTATGTGTACACAACATGGTACGGGATACCTGCCACAACAATTATTGGTGGTGAACCTGATGTTGTGTGGCCAGCTCCCTCATTAACTGTTCCTGCTGCTGTTGTTGCCGGAACACTGCTACTGCTGTTGGGGCAGCAGGTGATGAAGCACATTCTGCTACTAATGTTATTGCTAGACAGCCTGCCCTTGAAGGCTTTTGGACATCCATGTTAGGAGCTTTTCCAGGTCCATTGCCTCTTCATGGTCCCCTTGTCAGCTAGGGTGATCTAGTTGCCTGCATGCTGAACCATGTAGGATGTCCCTTGCTGCTCGTTTGGGGCCTGGCTACTTAGGCTCATCACAGTAACAGGCTCACCTACTCCAAGGTCAGCATTACAGGGTTCTTTTAATGGTCCAAAGGGTTTAAGGCCACACTCAACTCCCAGTGTGCTGGATAATATAGTCTGAGCTTACATGCAGGACCCTGGACAGCTCCCAAGACAGCTGTCTTTCTAGCCATCTGCACTCTATAGCAGCACCCTCCCCACTGCCTTCCCTGCAAACCACCCGTTCTTACACTCCACAGGGGCATGTCCATAGTGATGGGTGGGTTGTCCCTAAAGGCCTCACGCCCCGTGTTTGGACAGGGCACGCTGGTGCAGGCGCTCTGAACACCGTGCTTGCAAAGTGGGGGGCGTGGTCATGCTGGCCGGCCGCTGTGCTTCCAGGCCAGCTAGGATGGTTCCAGCAGGGCTGTGATCTGCCGCTCCCAGCTGAGGGTGTAAGGAGCGGGGGTCCTGGTTGTCAGGATTCCCCGCCCCCCTGGAACCACTTGCTGGCAAAGGTTCGGTTGGAGGAGCTGTTGCTTGCGGGAACAAGGATTCTGGCGGTAGAGGCGGAATCTTCACCTTGGTCCCAGGACGGGGAGCCCTGGCGGGTCCCCAGGCACATACGTTTATGCAGACCCCAAGCATTCCTCATCTGTCACCCCTCAGGTCCCTAGACAGGGGCCTGACACCAATTTACTTTTAATAGGATCTGATCAGTCTCCAATCATTGCCACCTGGGTGTAGGAATGAGTACTATCCACATAGCACTGGATTAACTTTTTGGAGACCCCCTCATAGTTTTTACATATTACACCCAGTACATGTTGTGGGTTACCAACATGTACTGGGTTGTGTACACANCACCTGGGTGTAGGAATGAGTACTATCCACATAGCACTGGATTAACTTTTTGGAGACCCCCTCATAGTTTTTACATATTACACCCAGTACATGTTGTGGGTTACCAACATGTACTGGGTTGTGTACACAATACATAACAGCTCATGGGCGACTGCTAGTATAGGCAGTGACAACTCACAAGTTGTTTGGGTGGCGAAGGAGGGATTACTGGTCTGGCAGCAGGTCCTGAGGAGGAGGAGGAGGAGGAGGAGGAGCAGAAGCAGCTGTGGTTTTGGAAAGTCCCAAGCCACCACTCCCTGGAACTTACTGCTGCCACCACTGCTCCTACTGTTACTGCCACCACTCTCCTGCCCCAAACACTTACCTGAACCGCAGAGGCCAGCAACCTGAGCAGCCGTGGTCTTAGGGAGCAGCAGCAGCTCACTGATGCATCCTGGGCCCCACCAATGCTCCTGCTGCTGCAAGTTCATTCCTCCCCATGGACCAGGTAAATGTGTGGGAACAGAGATAGGTGGGGAAAACACAGTGGTGGCATCAGTCCTCTGCTTCCACCCCCCACCCCCTTTGTTCCTGTCTCCATGTTACACCAGCTACATGCTTTCGCTTGCCCCACACAAGGGGCTCAAGTAGGTCTTTGGGCTTCTCACATGGGGAAGTGGATAGCCAGCACATAACTGGCAAGTTAGTGTTTTGAATATACATTACATGAGATGTGTGTTTCAGGTATGAAACATGCACCTAGTGTAATGTGTAAAAACACCCAAACAGTCTAAGTTCTGAAAGATGCTGTAAGCAGAGACTGGAACATAGGGTGTTGTTCATGGGAATAGGGAGGTTGGAAAGGACCCTGGTGCGGAAGGCAGAATGCTACCCCATCCCCACATGCATCAGGCAGGAAGCCTGGCATAGCTCTATGTGCAGGTGGTACGCATGTGTCCCAGGCTTTGCTGCAGCTGCCCCACCTGCAACATATGGCAGCTGCACCCCGGTGTCACACATTACACCCAGTATGTGTTCAGGATCACCAACAGGGCTAATCCATCATCAGTACATTCGCTGTTCCCCTGCCCTCTAACAGCAGAGGTTACTTTCATAACCTCCTGCTAGGAGTGGTCTTATTTACTTTTAATGCTTATTTATTATTGCTGTTGTAAGTCACCCCAAGCTGCTATGTCAGGAGGGGCGGGGTATTAAGTTTAATAAATAAATAAAATAATTAACCCAGAAACAGCAGGCTTAATATCCCTTCCAAAATGTGCTAGTATTAACTGTTAACTTGTCCTGTTACCACAGGCAATCTGTTTGTGTATCTAGTTAAATTGTTGGTGATAGCCACCTCTTTTATCTCAAGAGTTTTGCAGTCTAATTATGTATTGACAAAGTATTTCTTTTCTTTTTTTTAATCAGTTTTCTATTTGTCACTTTAAGTTTAATTGACTGGAGGTTTATTTGCAAACACTTCTCAGCACTACACATCTGGGATATTTTTGTATTAAGTCTTCTTAGGAAACAAGCCAGCCTATCAAGAGCAAGGTCTGATCTGGAGTAGGAGCCTCAGCCCTCAAGAGCAAGAGCAGTGGCTTTCAAACATGACCCCTTCCTCTTGTCTATAGTAGTTAAGGCCCTTCTCCTCCCCTCTCCCAACACACACGTCTTGGACCCGCTTTCTCCCTCCCCCTCTTGTTGCTTCTCCTCTCCCTCCCCCTTGTTCTCAGACTCTTTTCCTTTTGCTAGTTCACAATTTTGGATACTCCCCGTAACTCAGTCAGCCAGTGTCTCTACATGCTATGGTAACCATGGGGGGCAAGTGCTCTGTGGTAGTGCCTGTGGTGTCATCCCAAGGCTAAACTGTTTAACCATCCCCACCCCACCCCCCCAAGCTGCTTCATGTTTTGCTACTAGCTTATGGACTCTGACCACCAGAGGGAGCCCACTGTGTGGCAGCATAAACAGAGAGGCCAGCCTTCCCAGCTAATTCCTGAGCCCCAGAAGTGAAATTGACAGAACCCAGGAGCCCCACAAAAAAAACCCTCTGATGAACAAAAATGAACCTAGGCACATCCATGGTTAATCATGGAGATATGAACTAAAGCAAGATCTCAATGTTCCCATGTCTGTGTGGTTGGCTGGCTGACATATGCACAGTGGCAGGACGATGTCATTGACAAGATATTGATTTTGTATTGAATGTTAAGCTGCTCTGTGGGTCCCCTGAGGTACTCCCTGGATATGCTCTGGGCAGCAAGCCCCCTTAAGCCCATGTTCACCCTGGGTTTGAGTGAACAAACATAAAGCTTGTGTCCATGTTAGGGGCCTGTAACAGTGGCAAGCATTACATGTAGAATGGAACATAAGAAGTGCCATACTGGGTCAGACCAATGGTCCATCTAGCCCAGCATCCTGTCTCCGACAGTGGCCTATCACGGTGGCTTGGGAGAAGCACCCAACAGGTCACAATGGGGAATTTATTCCCTGCTGCTTTCCCCAGGTCCCGTCATGTTCCTTGATCCTGTCTGGCTAATAGCTGTTAATGGACCTATCTTCCAGAAACTTGTCCAGAGCTCTTTTAAACTCAGCTATAGTACTGGCCCTTACCACAGCCTCTGGCAGTAGATTCCACAACCCAATTATATGTTGAGTGAAAAAATATTTTCTTTTATTTGTTTTAAACTTGCCACCCATGAGTTTCATGGACTTCCTCACTGTCAATAACTATTGATGGCGTCACCATCCTGCCTGTCCCCCAAGCCCGTAGCCTAGGCTTCATCTTTGACTCAGCCCTTTCTTTTAAACCCTACATTGACTCTGTTGCTAAATCCTGTCGCTTC
>QEPC01014254.1:7700801-7722542 GCA_003113815.1 Sphenodon punctatus | reverse complement strand
GAGGATTCTGGACCCATAACCCTATGTTGGAATTTTATTAGTGGTCAAAACCCCAAACCCAATGTTTCACTGCCTACTATTCCAGGACCTGTTAGAGCTCTGACTAGGCATCAGCAGAGTTTACACACAACAAAAGAAAATAGCTCAAATTCTCAGTAGCAACAGCTTAGATGTAATCAACACCTTGGAGATTGTTTCTAGATTAAAACAAACTACATTGAGAAATACATTGTGATAGGAAAGGCCTATCCCTAGATCTTACTAGCTAGCTGCCACCAGCATGGTGGTCAGTCATGTTGAAGGTGAGAGAGAAGAGAGGAAGGTCAGGAAGAAGGAGGAAGTCCAGTAGGAGCTTCCTGGGCACATTCCACCTGAGAGGGGGAAGGGGGCTTAGAAGCAGAGATCAGAAAGGTTAAAGTGACACACACACTAACTCACTATCTCTACTCCCAATGCCCCTAGTGGTCATTAGGGTTTGTTAGTGCAAAAGGTTGATGTCATCTGGAGCTGTTTCTCCAACATGCTTTTCCCTCCCACCTGCAGAGAGTTAAGACAGGAATAGCCCTCCTCTTTCAGAGGCCCTTCACTGAAGCACAGTCACTACTATTGTGGATCAACTCTTGAAAGGAAGAGAAAGGGACATGGTTTAGTATGTTGCCAGCATTAAACAGGGCACTATGGAGTAAGCTTAGCCCCACTCAGGGTAAAACTAGATGTGACAGTGGTCCACTTAGAACTGCTGTGGTCTGAGGGGCTGCCATCATGTGTGGTTTATGTGGCTGCCAGATGTTGACCCAGGGTATCCTGGGCCATGTTAGCAGCTATCCCGGTCTTTCACCTCAGCATATAGCATGTATCTGAGAGACTGCCTCACTCCTCGGGTCCTGGGGAGATCCTTGTGGTCTGCCGGGGTGCATTATTGAAGGTCCCCTGGGTTAGCCACAATGGAGGGGATGTTCTCGGTGGCTGCACTGCAGCTGTGGAACTCCCTCCTGGAGGAATCTCAGCTGGCCTAGGGTTGCCATACCTCCCCTTTAATCCAAGGTGCTTATGAAAAATACACGGTGCAGGGCTGCATTAGTTTCAATGCAGCCCTACACCAAGTATTTTTCATAAGTGTTCTGGATTAAAGGGGAGGTACGGCAACCCTAATCTGGCCCCAAGTCTGCTGGCCTTCTGCCAGGCCTGTAAGACCTGGCTGTTTGTCCAGGCCTTCGGGGAAGGGAGTGTGTAGGGGAGACAGGTAGTGAGCGGGGTGGGTGGGTTGACTTAGGGAGGGTTTGGGTATGGGTTATTTTAATCTGAGGATTTTAGGGTTTAATTTATTTTAGTTATGTGTTTTAAAATGTTGTTAGCCGCCCCGAGATGATTGTAGCAGGAGGGGGCGACATATAAATGGTAATAATAAATAAATAAGTAACCGCCTAGGATAGGGCCTGCCAGACTGGGTCAAAGCAGGCCACAATGGGTTAGAACGTTTAGATTTGGCCCACCATGACCCATCCTGTACTGGGTTTGCCATGGCGACCATTATTGGCCGTTATTATTTGAAATTCTGGTTAAGTCCAAGAACTGTTTTCCCCAGCCTCAGGTCTAACAAATGCATTGCTTTATTTGTAATGGGTAACTCAAATTATGTAACTTACAGGTTATACCGACCCAGTTAAAATATTAATGCATTTAAATGCATTTCTACTTGGCAGCACATAGTTAAAATTCTTAGTATATACTCTCCAAGCTTGCAGTAGCAATGCAGCTGCACCTCTCACACCTGCCCACATTGCAAGCCCCACCACTCAGCTGAGAGCTGCACATGGCACTGCAACTTGGAGACAAGTGCTAGCTTGCAGTACTGGCAGGCATAGCACTCCTCTTGATCCACCCTCAGGTGGATGGCAAGGAACAGAAGCCCTGGACATTACACTGCAAGCTTGGAGGAAATATGCTATCCTACTTTAACCACGTGTGGCCAAGAAATAATTCATTCATTCAAAGATGTTAATGTTTTTAGCTGGGAAAGTAAAGTAGTGCTTGAGCAAAACTTCCATTTGTCTCTACAGCATAAGCTGAATTTCTGATGTCATACTGTTAAAGAGCTTCCACAAAATTCGACATTGAAAGGACTCTGTTGTATCAGGTGACAACAGATTTAGAGGAGATCAGTTTTCTTCAAACACTGAACAAGAATCTTCAGTAAAACAAGGAAAGTTGCAGTATCCCATCTCTTTTTTTCTGATTTACTACAGAGCTTCTTCCCAGAACCTTCCCCAAGGGTGCTTTCTGTCATTCCTTCTGATACAGTTTTTAAAAAACAGCGCGCACAACTTCAAAGCTAGAATACAGATGGAGAATCTAACCTCTTTGCTTGCAAAAGATCTTTTTTCTGAATTGCTTTGGATTTGATGGACTAATAGTCTCATAACCCAAATATAGGGAGAATCAAGCATTTCATTTAAAGAGTTATTTATCTTTCCGTTATTTTTAAATCTGCCCACAGGATTCTACAGTTCAGGACTTTTGGACTATGGCTCTTGGCAGAGTGCATCACTGTGAAACAGCTGGAGAGAAAGAAAGATGCACTTGTCCCCATTAAACAAAACATGACATTCTGTTCTCTTCAGCTGAACTCTCCCGGCCATCAGTTAGTACTGCAGCAGGGATTTCAATAATGCAGCAGTGACATCACCTCTCTGGCTTAATAACAAAACTGATGCGCTGCATTATTTGTCTTCTGCCAAAGTGAGACTCACCCAAGTGCAACTCTTGAGTTCACTCCGCCATCCTCTGTTATTGAAGGGATTAATCTGACAAATTAACTCCAATTCCTTCTTTCATAAATTGAGGGTAAGGAACAGGTTGCTGAAAGGAAAATTGGCATTGATTAGCAAACAAACACCAAGCAGCAAGTTTAAAAACATGGGCAGAATAAGCTGGTTCCAAAGAACACATTAACCTATGATTGCAGGGCTCATGGATTGCCCAAAGTTAATGGTGTGCTCTAGAGCTACTTCAGGGACTCAAGCTGTCTTGACATGGTCTCCTCAAATTATATTCAGCTTGTGCGCAGTACAAGAAAGAGAGGGAGAGTACCTGGGCTCATTTTTAAAGTCTTTCCTTCAGATCTACATGTTCTGGAAGTATGATTGGATAGGATGGGAATGAGGGGAGGGGTCTCAATAATTCTTAAATGCAAGAGCCTGCCTGTCTGACAATGAAAAAGGGTCCTGTCCCTGCTCAGTCAGGTGGTCGCGGGCAAATAATAAAAAGTGACCTGGGGAGTAATCAGGCTCCTAGCGTATCAGGGAAACTTCTACAAGAATAGCTAGTGATTCGGCCTCCATAGAAAGCCTTTCTGAAGTGAGAGTGGTTACCAGGATGTGTGTTTCCCCTTGTTTATTTCAGTCATATCAAGACATTGTTGCTTTCTCTTTTAAACTGTAACTGCAAAGCTCACTAACAGTCATTGAACCAGCAGATTTGCTCCACCAGCATAAAACATTAAAATGTTTGCTAGTAAACACAAGAGAGCCGTGAGAAAAAGATTTATAAATAAATCAGTTTCAGAGGATTTAGTAGCTATGGTTCTTTATCGCACTTCGGCCCTTTTCACACAGGCCGTGGTGGGTGGAGGGATAGGTGTGCACCCAAGGTGGATGTACGGCCATTACCACGGGGGTACACCCATCTCCACGCACAGAGCAACCAGCATTGGAGCTGTTGCTCCATGCGTGGGTGATAGGTGGAGGTGGGGGGAGAACGGGAGCGTGCACGCCCCCCCACTGCAGGTGCCATTCCCACGGACACCCCCCCCCACCGCACACCCACTGTGGGTGGCGTTCACACACATGTGGGGGGGGGGGGCACCCATGCGAAAAGGGCCTTAAGATGGAGGAAGGAAGCATACTGCCAGGGTCTCAGTTTATCATCCTTGTAGCAGGATGAACTCTCCTGGAGTAAGTCTTTACAGGATTATGGCCCAAATAGCAGTCACTCAAGGAATTGCACTCAACATTTCTTTAATCACTCGCTTAGCCACTCATAGGGCATTTTTAGGGTGAGGGGAACACAGGGAGAGACAGACACACATATTGCCATTTTACAGATGGAGAATTGAGGCTGAGAGGTTATGACTTGCCAAAGGCCACCCAGTGAGTTCATGGCTAGGGCAGGATTCCCACCCTGGCATCGCAGGTCTAAGTTCAGCACCATATCCACTACAACAGCCTTTTGTGCTCTTCTCTAAAGCAACTGATGTTGGCCACTGTTGGAGACAAGACACTGGGCTAAGTGGACCACTGGTCTGACCCAGTATGACATTTCTTATGTTCTTAGTTGAGATTGTCAACAGAATTGTTTTCCCACCTGCCCTAAGAAAATATAGTCATTTAAAAGAAACACACTACACCTATGAAACGTTGCTGAAATTAAAGTGTCCTCCTGCAGTGAAATAATATGGAGGTTGAGGGAAGAAGAGGACAATGCAAATCTACTAAAATCTAAGAAAGTAAAATGCTGAGTGAGTACACATAAAAGTAAACCACTGATAAAAGCTGTCATACACCCTATATACTAGGGATGGGAATTTCAGTTTCGGATAAAACCGGAAGTACCCAAAAATGGCCATTTCGGATTAATCCGAAATTTTGGTTCTTTTTCGGTTTCGGTACTATCGGATCTTTTGCATTGATTTTTGTACCAGATTTTTAACGTTGTAGTTTGACCCCATTGAAAAAACGCAATGTTAAAAATCTGGTACAAAAATCAATGCAAAAGATCCAATAGTACCGAAACCGAAAAAGAACTGAAATACGAGAACCAAAACCAAAATTGACCAAAACTGAATTTTAGCCCAGAGTCCCATCCCTACTATACACAAAGGCCTCCTGTGTCACCATCCAAAGGCTCATTTAATAATGTAATTAGACTACATTTCTGCTCAGGGTCTGGAATGCTCTTCCCAGTCAAAATATTATAGATGTCAAGATTGTCCAGCACAGCATTACTGAGGTAGTACAGCCCTCGGTGTAATGCGTATAAACTAAACTTTTATTTCTTAAGACAAGGATTGTAAAAAGTGGACAAAACAGAGCAAAACCCATCGTACTTATTCAATTTGAAGACAAACTTCCTTATCCTTTCTTCCGATATTGTAAATCAAGGCTTGTACATAATCAGGGAAAGGGTGTGTTTTATTCCTTTAGCTAAAGTGTACTGCTCATAAAGCACTTTCCCCTAGAGGTAGGAAGCAGACATGTTTGGGGGTACAGGCTTGGCCATAGGTTGAAGATGCTTTCCTACACCATATTTTAACTTGAAGTAGCCATCCTGTGATACTACTACTAATAATAATCATTTCTATAGCACGACTAGGCATACGTAATGCTTTCCAGTTGCAGATTTGATGGGATCCTGCCCATTGGCCCCTTACAATTAGGGCTGAATCAAGTAGTAAAAAAACTACTTGTGAGTGTTTGCCTGAGTTCCAAGGACCAGCCCTAAGCACTCGGGTCGGCCTGAGGACCCTCTACAAATACTTGCAAGTAGTTTCAGAGGAGGGGGGCAGAAGCCAGAAGAAGCCTGGGGGAAGGAATGGGCCAGGGGGCCTAGTGGGAGCCGAGGGGAGTATTCCTCCTCCAGAGGGGCTCTGGTGACATGTGGCTTCCTCCAGATCCAGTAAGTTGGGGTGGTTGTTTTTTTAAAAGTGAGCATGCTCAGATGGTTTCAAGATGGCGCCTACAACATGCTGACACCACCAGTGCCATCTTGGAAAGGTCTGAGCATGCTCAGGTGGTGCCCATGTGGATGGCCCCTTGGCCGACCTTGGGGTGTGTCGGGATTAGTGACAGCAGCCTTCCGTCCTGGTTGGCCTGCTATCCCTGCCGGCAGAAAGTGAGGTGGCTGCATTCAACCTCGCTAGGACAGTCGGGGGTTCCGGCCGGTCCTGTCTCATGTGGCTTTACCTAAAGAGTCCACTGAAAACAATGGGAGCTTTGCACTGACTTCAATGGGTTGTGATGTGCAGAATTGGCCAAACCTCATCAAAAGAGCAAATTTCAATTTGTAAATTTAATGAATTACAAATTTTAAGTAAATTAATCAAAGCTGGAAGTCCAGGTTTCTTTACCTTCAAAGAGGTAATACATGACAGCAGCTGCACTCTAGCGGGTGCATGTTCCAGCGGTCAGAGCTCAGTTTAGCACGTAAAGGGGGAGAAGAGGCATCCACTCAACTACAATTACAGTGTGAAGTAAAAGCTCGAACAGGGAAATTGACTGTACAAATTGAAGAAATACCTAGCCAAATTATAGTCATTATTTTAAAAGCCAATTCATTCCCATTCTGTTCTTTGAGAGCAGAAATGAATTAGCTTTTAAAAATAGTGACTATAATTTGAACTGCACTAAGCATTCAAAGAACAAGTGTAAAATCTGACCCATTCTTTTTATTCAGCTTTAAGAAGTCATTGATTTTTTGTTGGCTTGTTTTGCGTTTCTTCTGCTTGTAATTTTATAGACTATTTCAAATGACTGCAACACCTAAGCATGTGCAGGGTATAACACTTACATGTCGCCCGCCTTCAAGACAGAGAAGACCTATTTTATGACCTTAGAAATATTACTGAGATATGACATCAACACTGTTTGTCATCCTTATGAAGCAATAAGACAAAATACAATTGTTCTCAGCTTCTAACAAGTGGTGCCCCCTGAAGTTATGTCAGCCAGTTTTGCCACCAGACTATTAAGGGAACAGTCAGGTGAGAGTACTGGCGGCAAGCATGCAGGGAGGGAGTGAAAGTAAACAGAGCAAGCTTCTCAACAAGGAGCATAGCATTTAAGAGAGATTAATTAAATCCCACCACCCTAGCATTCCTAGAAGAGAGTATCTCTTACACAGTCTGTCACCAGCAGTGAGACTGGTGTTTCATACCATAATTAGCTTAGCAATATCAAACCAGATCAAGAAGAATGGATTTATCAATACAGTTTCACTGGAATTTGCCTTCCTGCCTACACAACTGCTAGCATTTCAGGCCTCTTGCTGGCAGTCTCCCGTTTATATTAGTCAGCATTTGTGTTAGAGGCATTGGAATTTATCTTGACTCCCTCCCACCCCAAGATGTTGTGGCTTCATCAATCCCATTCATGGTCTGCACAAATTTGGCTAATAAGACTCCCTTAGCAATGTCCATTGAGGCCTATGCACAAAGTCATAAGGAGGAGGACCTTTCTCTTCTGTTCCGTTTAACTACCATTTGGTGCAAGTTGTCTTCATTTGTCTGAGAGGGAGGCTCTTGGCTCCAGGCTTAATATAGTAGCAAGGGCCAAAGGGGGTTGCTTCAATCACTTTCAAGATGACAACTGACTTAGGCTGCACCATAGCAAGCACCTAACTTGATGGTGCCAAGATCTGTGCCAGTGTCAGCAATAAGCCTGGCAACAACAATGGGAGAATGCATTCATCCTAAGCCTGGACTCATCAGGGGTTTATTCACTCATGACAGCAGGAGAGGCATTTCCCTTGTCCTTGTTCTTTTGCCTGGGCTATTTCCCGCATTACATCAGCCACTTATATTCCCATTGTCAGCTATGAACGGGCCTAGAGGCCTGTACAAGCCCAGGCCGATCTACTGTTAGCAATACACTTAGCTTGTACTTGACTTGCTTAAGCATACATAAATAGTCAATAGCTAGGAAGGCCACAAAGGACAAGTTTCAAGACAACGGAAGGGGTGGAAGGCAGATGCAGGTCGGAAAAGCCTGACCAAAACAATAATTTAAACTTTAAAATCTTCCAGGGAGTTCCCAGAATTTGAGTGGGGGGATGGGGAAACACGATAATTAATAAAGTAATATTTGAGTTGGAGGCTTCTGTCAAAAAAGGAAAGGGAATGGTTGTCTTGAACCCAGAGTTATAAAAGTATAAGCAGATGGAAGGTGCCAGAGAACAACACACACAGGTTTTGTGAGTAGAGTCATTAATTAGATTCCTATGACTCACAGGGCAAATAAAAAGACCATTACTTATAAAACAAACAGTTTCCTCTCAACTTGTCTGATTACTGGGAACTGGCAAGGGGACCAAAAAAAGGCTGTGCTTTGTGCCTAGCCTAAAACAAATGCATCAGTAAAGCTTCACGTGATTAGACCAGGAAAGCGTGTGCACCTGAGTGCACTCATAGAAGCTAGTCTGACTACAGAGAAAAGGATTGGGCCCAAACTATAGCAGTAGCATCCCAGACTGTGTGCTCCTTTGTCCACGCAAACCCAGGAACGGCTACCTGCCAACACTGGAGCAACCGTCCTGGGTTTGAGTCCACATGTAACCACTAAGATGTGAAAGTCAATCCTGGAGCTGCATCAGGAGGAAGGGACTTTCTTGTCCCCCTGCCATCAGCTGTTTGGTGGGGTGGGGAGCAGGACAGCCTAGTCTACAACAGGCACTGTGGACAGGAGTAACAACTGTCCTAAATCTGCAAAAGGCATTTCTGGTCTCTTCCCAAGCAGATGACAGACCTAAGCTCTAACTAAAAACTGAAGTAAAAAAAAAAAAAAAAGACTTCCCTAAAAGAGGGGGGGAAAGCAAGGGTGGGGTGTGTGTGTGTGTAAGACTCTAAAAAGGAGATGTTCTGAGAATTCTGGAGCGCTCCAATTCACAGTTACTGGCAGTGATATGAAACTAAATCTGCAAAAGGCATTTCTGGTCTCTTCCCAAGCAGATGACAGACCTAAGCTCTAACTAAAAACTGAAGTAAAAAAAAAAAAAAAAGACTTCCCTAAAAGAGGGGGGGAAAGCAAGGGTGGGGTGTGTGTGTGTGTAAGACTCTAAAAAGGAGATGTTCTGAGAATTCTGGAGCGCTCCAATTCACAGTTACTGGCAGTGATATGAAACTAAAGCATGGTCGAAGGAGCATGTGGCTAATTAGTGCACAGCCATGAGCCCTAAGGGACACTGCTAAGAGGCTCTGGTTGTGAATACACACACACACACACACACACCATGAGTAGGAGCCGTAGAGACAGGCTCCAGTTAGACCATGCTCACTTTCAATCACTGCTTTTTAAAGAGGACAGGGACAAACAGGAGAGGGTTCAGAAGAAAGTAACAAAGATGATAAAGGATTTATAATATGTCAGTTGAGGAAAGATTGAAGGAGCTGGGTACGTTTAGTGGGGGGGAGGGGAAGCAGGATGAGCTGACTGCAAGGGTTAATGATCTCAGCTCTCCTGCTCTTGACCAGCTAATGTCCCTGAGAATAGATAGGCTGACTGTGGACAACTGGGGTTGGGAAGAGTCAACTGACCAACCAGGAATAAAATCAAGTGACTGAGGTAGTATAGATAATCAATCAGTGGTTTATTGTTTTAACCATAGGTTGAAACAAAATACAAATAAAATTAACACACAAGCAGAAACTGTGACAAATAAAATATAACAAAGCACAGGGCTTGCTCAAAAGTGGAGCATGGGCTTGACTAGGCCTGACCCCTGAAATTAATATTTAAATAAAATTTAATTACATGAAATCCCCAATGACATAGGTCTTGCTCCTGAGCGGAGCGTAGGTTTGACCAGGCCTAGCCCCTGAAATCAGTACTTAAACAAGATTCAGAAAAGCCTCCAGAAGCATAGGTTTTGCTCCTATGCAGAGCATAAGTTTGACAAACCTAGCCCCTGAAATTAATACTTGAACAGAACTCAGAAACCCGCCCAATGTGAAGATTTGGAGGAGTCCAACAGGCTTAAACACAGAAAAGGTAAAATAATAGAACACATTGTTGAGTGTAACTATCAAATATATCATCACATAGGGTAATTTCAGACATTTTGTAATCACAGTCAACCACACTGAACCACAGTGGATTTGGTGTGGTGGCTGTGATCGCGCAAACGTCTGTTTGAGCCCCGCCCGATGTTCACGACGGTGAATTCCTGACAGGGTTCAAAGCTAACCACGATTCTGGAGGTGAGGCCGGCCTCACCTCCAGAATCGTGGTCAGCTGGACCACTATCAAGAACAGAGCGAAGGTAACGTCTGTTACCTTGCCCTGGTCCTGACCGTGGCCCAGACCGCAGTATGGGATCGGGCGCAGCGGCCTGTGCTTGCCCGTCGCGCCGAGGGCAGGCAGCCGGTGGAATGTGGGGGGCCTAGCAGCCGCACGTCACACCCCACCCCCTCCCCGCGTAGCCCTGCCCCCTCCCCGATCTCCCTCCGAGATCAGGCCGGCATGTCTAAAGGACAGCCGGCCTGATCATGGACTGGGATCCGAGATGGATCCCGCTTCAGGGTTCAACGTGCCGGACCGAACGGCCCATCCTGTCTGAAATTACCCATAGATAGTTACCAAAACACAGACCTTAAAATAATTAATGTCAGAGCCATCATTTCACAGGTTTGGGTTATTTATACTTAGCAATACTGATATGCCTCTGCACTGCCAAAGCATGGGCTAAATTTGCCACCTTTAACATAGCATGATCAAGAGGATTTGCCAAGAGGCAAGATAGTTTTAAATGGGTATCACAGTAAGATTTCCCTGCTAGGAGAGGGGCCATCAGGCTTTGACGAATGGTAGCTGAGAGGGGACAATCAAACAAGTAGTGAGGAAGGTTCTCAACTCACAGCAAGGCACAATGGCAGAATCTCAATTCATATGGAGTTTGAGTATAGATCAAAGGGTTGGACATACCGAGGTGCCTCCAGGTTGTGACGGGCCTGGGACAAGGGATTTACAGAAAAAGGGAAAAGTTATATTTCAAAAATTTGCATTTGTGACTGAAAACCTGATTTCACTGCCAGGTGAAAGCCTGAGTGATGAACCCAGAGACGCGTTGGAGAACTGAATAGAGCAGTTAACTGTGGAAACCCGAGAATCTAAGGCATTTAACATGCAGGGAAACCAAGGCACAGACCCTGTGTGAGCAAACTGGGAGTGAATATCGCACATGGGAGCAATGTTCAAATATTTAAAAGGCTGCCATAGGAGAATTGTCTTCTGTTGCCAGCAAATAGAAGGAGAGGAAGCAATAGATTTAAGCTGCAGAAAAGCAGGTTTAGGTTCTAAACCTGCCGCCCCGAGCTGTTTTCAGGAGGGGCGGGGTATAAATCCAGTAAATAAATAAATAAATATGTTAAGAAGAACTTCCTAGCTGCAAGAATGGTTGAGCAATCGAACAAGCTGCAGAGCCTCCTTCACTGGAGGTTTTTTAATATAAAAATATTTGTTGGGGATGATTTAGATCTAGTGAATCTTGTCTTGGTGTATGAGATGAGACCTGTTGATCCCGGAGGCCCCTTTCAGTCATCTGATTCTACTTCTGACTAAAGAAGATACCTTCCAATCTCAATTGCTCAGCTTTCATTCTCTTGATTCTTCTGAGGCCATCATTACACTAGCTCTCCAGTCACCACAGAATATTTCATACTGTAGATGAGAATAATCAAAGGGGTGGGGGAAATCAGCAGAAAAAATTTAAATCAATTTTAGCTGGAAAATATATTCACAATTTACTGGAGATCATGACAAAGTCATGGGATGGAAACAGCATGGGGGATCGGTGGAATCCCATTACAGTCAAATGTGTGCAGGATCCTGATCCTATACTTTTGTGGTTAAGAAACATGCAATGTTGCTGTGTTGCTGAGATCCAAGGAGATTAGACTGCCTTCCATCTGCAGAATCTCAAAGGCAGCAACAGACACCAAGACTATAGAAAACTCAGTTTATTGGAAATTCTTCCCACAAATCCCTTTCTTTTCTTTTTTTTAAACTTGTTTTTATTAAATAATTTTCAATATACCCCTCTTCATCTGCACACCATGTTACCTCCATCTATTACATTCTTTTTGGACCTGGGTTACAGCATTGGTCCATCTGTCTGTTGTGGTGGCGTTACTAACTCCTATTTCTTAACAATATTTGATAACTAAGTTCAAACAAACATCATATATTACTCCAATTAATTTAAGTCTTTTAAACTCCCCCTCCCACCCCCCAACCTGCCCGGGCACAAACTATTACAAATAGTTATCAAATAGCATTGTCTTGTCATCCTGTGGTAATTCAAATCCTTCTATGGCTTCCAAAATGGTCTTTTTTCCTTTTGTTCATCCTTTTCTTCAGCCTGGTTTCTTAAATGGTTTTGCATTTTGTCCATGGTGAACAAGTGCCAAAGTCTCGAGATCCATTCCTGAAACGGTGGAGTCCCTTCTGACTTCCAATGTCTAGCAATAATGCTGAGGGCTGCCAAGCACAATGTTCTTAGGGCATCCTGATGTCTTTTTATTGTCGAATTTTCCAGGTATAGACCCAAAATCACTATTTCTAATCTGAAAGGGACCACACCTTTGTTTACCACATTCAAAATTTTCCAAACTTTACACCAAAATCTATTTATATACATACACTCCCACAAACAGTGTTTCAAATCTGCTGGTTGGCCACATCCTTTCCAGCATATCCCTTTATTAATTCCAGCCCCTCCATATTTAAGTTGAGCTGGCGTTAAATAGAATCTGGTTGTAGCTTTTATTTGTATTTCCCTGACCCCTAGTGCTGATGAACATTTGTGCATATGATTCCAGATGCTATCTCTATCCTGTTCTGTAAGTTCTCTGTTTAGATCTTTTTCCCATTTTAGTATGTATGTGTGTCTAGGTGGGTATGTTATTTCCTTTAGATCCTTGTATATTCTGGATAGCTTCCCCCTATTCCCCGTCATGTCAAATAACGTTTTTTCTATTTCTGTGGGCTCCCTTGAGAAGCTAGCTTTCAACTTTGGTTCAAGGAATACACTTCTTAATTGTAAGTACTGAAATAAGTTGATCTTGGACTGGGTTATTTTTTCTAAATCTTTTAGTGGTTTAAATTTGTCTTTTTCAAATAATTGTGATGCTCTCTTAATACCTTTTTCCTCTAGCTGCTCTACCAATTTATATGCTATCTGCCATTCTCTCATATTCCTTCGGTTAATAGGTGAGTATGGTGATGCCTGTTTTTTTATTCCCAATTTCCTAACTATTTCTTCCCAAACTGTTATCAATTGTTTTGCAAAGGGGTGGTCTCTTGCCCCTTCGCTTGTAAGTTTACCTTCATCCACCAAAACATCAGCTAGAAATACCGATTCTGTCAGGACTTTTTCAATTGAATTCCATTCTGGTATTCTTGGATTCTGATACCAGAACTGTATCGCCCCCAGTACTGCTACTTTATAATATAATTTGATATCTGGGGTATTTAACCCCCCTTTTTCCTTTATAGTGAACATGGTCTCTTTTTTAATGCGCGGTTCCCCCCCCCTCCATATCAGGTCTCTCACCAGCTCATCTGTCTGTTTGAAGAAAGAGTTGGGTAGTTTTATTGGGAGTGCCATGAATTTGTATATAAATTTGGGAAGGACTATCATTTTAAATAAATTAATTCTACCTGACCATGAACACTCTAGATTTTTCCATTTTTCAAAGTCCTCCTTGGCCTTCGTTAGTAGTTCTGGGAAATTAGTTCTGTATAATTCTTTACAGCATTTTGTAAGTGTCACCCCCAGGTATTTGATTCCCTGTGATTTTTCTGGAAAAGGGCTCTTTTCTTTTATGTCTTCTAATTCTTTTTTGTTCTTTGCAAATATCAGTGCTTGTGATTTATCCTTGTTTATTTTGTATCCTGATACTTTTCCAAAATCTTCTATAGTCTGTATTAGCTCTGGTAGTGTTCGTTGCGGGTCTCTTAAAAATAAGATTAAGTCATCGGCAAATAATGCCAGTTTATATTCTCTCTCCTACCCTTATCCCTTTTATTGCTTTATTTTGGCGTATTGCTACTGCTAACCCCTCTATTGCCAGATCAAATAGTAACGGGGACAATGGACATCCCTGCCTGGTCCCTCTTTGTGCTTTAAATATGTCTGATAGCCCCCCATTGATTTTTAGCTGTGATTTGGGTTGTGCGTATATTGCTTTGATCCACTTGAGGAAATTACCCCCCACTCCCACCTTTCTTAATATTTCGAGCAAAAAATTAATTTCTAAAAAATCAAAAGCTTTTTCAGCATCTGCTGCTATTATCATGGAGTTTGAAGTTAATGAATCTTCCTTCTGTGCATAAATCAGGTTCACCACCTTTCTTATATTATCTACCCCTTGTCTTCTGGGGATAAAACCTGTTTGGTCCGGATGGATGATTTCTCCTACAATCCCTGCTAACCTATTTGCAAGTATCTTGGAGAAAATTTTGAAATCATTATTTAGAAGGGATATAGGTCTGTAGCTCCCACACTGGTTCTGAGGCCTTCCAGGTTGGGGTATTAATGTAATTTGCGCTTCGTAAAACGTGGGTGGCATTATTCCTGATTGTATAATCTCATTATATACCTTTGTCAGATGTGGGACTAAAATTGTGCTGTATGTTTGATAAAATTCAGCGGGAAATCCGTCTGGTCCATTGGCTTTATTTCTTTTAAAAATTTTAATTACTTTGGATACCTCTTCAGTTGTTATTCAGGCATTTAGAAAATTGCTTTGAGCTCCATTCAGTTTGGGGATTTCTAATTTATCTATATATTCTTTTATCTCCCTAGGTTCAGGATTTGTGGAAGTGTAAATATTTTTATAGAACTTCACAAAGATGTCTTGGATCTCCTCAGTCCCAGTCACTTCTACTCCATCGCCTCTATCAATACTTATAGATGCCTTCTGTTGTTGAGCTTTGACTAATTGGGCTAGGGCCCTACCTGCTTTATTACTATTATTGTGATAATAAAATTTTATCCATTTCAATTGCTTGGTGGTCTTTTCTAGTTCAATTACATTTATTCTTTCCTTTATTTTCTGTAATTTATTCGCTACCAATTTAGAAGGGTTATGTCTGTTTATTATGTCCCATTTTTAAAATTCTTCATAGGTTTTGATCCTTAATTCTTTTTTCCTTTTTTGTATTTGCGCTCTCAGAGCTATGGCTTGGCCCCTTATTGTGGCTTTTGCTGCTTCCCAAAAGGTGGAGGCTAGCTCCACTGACCCTTGGTTTATCTCTATGAATTCCTTAATTTCCTCCTCTAAATTGTTTCTACTGTCTTTGTTCTTTAGCGGGGTTCTATCTAGCCTCTATTGTATTTTAGTGTGTGTTGCATTCTCTTCTAGCCTCACATTAAGCCCAATAGCATTGTGATCTGTGAATGCCAATGGCACAATGAATGCTTTTTTACATAATCTGGCTTTGTTTTTGTAGCACAGAATATGGTCTATTTTGAAGTATGAATTATGGACATTGGAGTAAAAAGTGTATTCTCTACTCTGTTTATTTAAGTATCTCCAAACATCTGTCAAACCCTTAGATTCAAACAAATCCCTAATGGTCTGTTGCCTTTTATTCAGTGGTATTGTTTTTGAGGTATCCCACTTTGATAGAGGGGTGTTTAAATCCCCCAGAATCATTAATATTCCTTTTGTGTTCTGGAGTATGATTGGGATATATTTTTTATAGAATTGAACCTGGTCCATATTAGGTCCGTATAGATTTACTATCGTTATTTCTTTTTTTTCCAGCACCCCCGTTATTAATAAAAATCTTCCCTCCTCATCCTTTACTACCTTCTCTAACCTAAACTCACACTTATTTAGTATAGCTATTAATACCCCTGCTTTTTTTCTTTTAGCACATGAAGCCACTACTTGCCCCGTTTTTTTGTGGATAAATCTGTGAACTTCCCCTTCCAATAAATGGGTTTCTTGCAGGCATAAAATGTCTATCTTAAGTTCCTTCACCAGTTCTCTTACCTTTTTTCTTTTTTGAGGTGAATTCAGTCCTTTCACATTTAGTGTTAACATTTTGGTGTCAGCCATGGTCATTGTTATTTCTTTTTTGAGGTCCTATCTCCCCTCCCTTCATATCTTTTAGTATACCTTTACATTTCAGCCTTCTCATCTTTACCCTTCCCTTGACAAGTTTCTTGTGCCTCTGAACCCCTGTCCCCCAACACCCTTTCCCCTCCCTAACCCAACTCTCCCCGAACATCCCCCCCAACAGCCCCTCTCCTTTCCTCCCCTCCTTCTTGCGCATCACCAGCTTTTCAGCCTCTTCCTTGCTGTCTAAACAGCTAAAAAAACCCACAAGATGTCTCTATCTTACCACGAGACTTAACCCGCCCCAAGCCTTATTGACTTAACCTTACTGGAGCCTTCAAAAGGCCCCCTGAACTTATTCAATGGCCCAAAATTCTAACAATAAAGTATTAACATTTAACTTCAGTACTCAGTTTAAGTCTTTTGATGAAAGATGGAGAAAGGCCTCAAGCTCTTCTGTTGCCTCAAATGCCTTGTTTTTACCATATATGTTCACAACCATCCTCCCTGGAAATTTTAACACAGGTCTCCAGCCTCTCTCATTCATGGCTGTAAAGTACTTGCTCCATTTTCTTCTTTTATTCATGGTTTCCAAGGCATAGTTTGGGAATACTTTTATAGAGTCATTCCTGAATTTCAAATCCCTTGTCCTGTGTGCATTTCTGAGAATCTCCTCCTTCACTGTGAAGCTGGCAAATTTAGCAATAATTGTCCTTGGCCTGGGGAAGTTCTTGTTAGGCATTCTCCCCGTTCTGTGCGCTCTGATGATTTCAGGTTTCTGCAGTGTTGGTTCTTCAGGGAAATGTTCAGTCAGGAACTCCCAAATCAACTCCTTAACATCTGTTTTTTCGCTCCCCTCAGGGAAGCCCACAAATCTTAAATTGTCTCTTCTGGACCTGTTTTCAAGGTCCTCTGTTTTTTGCATGAGAAAGTGAACCCTCTCTTGGAGTGTTGATACTTGTTCCTCCGTGCTAATCGCTTGGTCTTCCAGCGAGGATACTCTTTCCTCTGCTGTATTTAGTCTCTGCACCAGCCCCTCCAGCTTCTGATTTCCTGCCTCAACTGAGGCTCTCAGTTTATTCATGTCTTTTTAAAAGTCTTTTCTTAGCTCAAGCAGCAGCCTCATAATTGGGCCCCCTTCAGAATTTTCCTCTTCCTCTACCTCGATCTCCTCAGTGGAGTCCTCCCCTTCTGTGACCTCCGCTACCACCGCGGGCACCATTTTATTGCTTGCAGCCACCCAGGCCTCAGGCCCACTTTTTTCTGGGCGGCCAGCTTTAACGTACCGCTCCAGCGGTGTTTCTTTCAATCCCTTTATCCTTCTTTTTTTCCTCCCTACCTTTTGGAGGCATGTTCCTTTTCACTTTGGTTGAGTTTTTTTTAAATTATTTCGTTGTTTTTGGGCCGTTTTTAGCAGCGGCTTGGGGGAGCGCTCGTGCGAAGCTGCTGCAGCTATTCGCACATGCGCAGATCCCCCACAAATCCCTCTCTCTCACACACAGCATCCCTAGTTACCTGCCAACGGGTTAAGACCAATGTATGCCATGTGCTGTAAAGCATTTTTAAACATAAAAACAATAACTAGTTTGATAAATCAGAAATCACACTCCCTGATATTGTTAGGAATCTGCATGGTGCCCTGTTTGCAGCCCTTATTCTTATTATATACTTGTTCCCACCTAATCAGTTTGAAAATACCAGTGACTGATGTTTGGGTTGCTAACTGAGTGGGGCCAGATTTAATGCTAATTGTTCATTACGATTGGCTAGCACAGACCCCTTCTTCTGTACATGTTTTGTCTTCAGTAGGATCTTACATGGAGGCTCAGCTTTTTACAGGTTGCCAAGATGCAGAAACACAAAAAATCTTCTTGCAATTTCCAAGGGCTGCGATAGTGATGCTGAAAGCACTAAACAGTAACATTTCTTGTAGTGGGATTTTGGGAAGGAGCATTATGCCTTTGAGCTGAGGAAAGGAAGGCCTGGTTCCTGTCATGCTGTTTAGTAACAATTCATTTATGGAGCTTTGGTTTCATTCACAGGGCAATCCAAGCTGTTTACTGAACTGTTGCAAAATGCTGTGGAGCAAAAAGAATAATATAAAATGCCTTGCAGTGTCCAAGCAATAGACTCCTGTTGCGATTGATTTGTACCTGAAGCAAAGCAAGAGTGTACAATCAATCCCAAAGCCATTTTTGCAAGTGCACTTCAAAAAGCAAGTGGGATTACAACTTCGATAGCATAACAAGAGGAAATAAACAAAATGTCCTTTCCTTGCCGCATAAGAGTCTGACAGTGCTACTGTACCTGTTTCACACNAAAAATCTTCCATCCTCATCCTTTACTACCTTCTCTAACCTAAACTCACACTTATTTAGTATAGCTATTAATACCCCTGCTTTTTTTCTTTTAGCACATGAAGCCACTACTTGCCCCGTTTTTTTGTGGATAAATCTGTGAACTTCCCCTTCCAATAAATGGGTTTCTTGCAGGCATAAAATGTCTATCTTAAGTTCCTTCACCAGTTCTCTTACCCTTTTTCTTTTTTGAGGTGAATTCAGTCCTTTCACATTTAGTGTTAACATTTTGGTGTCAGCCATGGTCATTGCTATTTCTTTTTTGAGGTCCTATCTCCCCTCCCTTCATATCTTTTAGTATACCTTTACATTTCAGTCTTCTCATCTTTACCCTTCCCTTGACAAGTTTCTTGTGCCTCTGAACCCCTGTGCCCCAACACCCTTTCCCCTCCCTAACCCAACTCTCCCCGAACATCCCCCCCAACAGCCCCTCTCCTTTCCTCCCCTCCTTCTTGCGCATCACCAGCTTTTCAGCCTCTTCCTTGCTGTCTAAACAGCTAAAAAAACCCACAAGATGTCTCTATCTTACCACGAGACTTAACCCGCCCCAAGCCTTATTGACTTAACCTTACTGGAGCCTTCAAAAGGCCCCCTGAACTTATTCAATGGCCCAAAATTCTAACAATAAAGTATTAACATTTAACTTCAGTACTCAGTTTAAGTCTTTTGATGAAAGATGGAGAAAGGCCTCAAGCTCTTCTGTTGCCTCAAATGCCTTGTTTTTACCATTTATGTTCACAACCATCCTCCCTGGAAATTTTAACACAGGTCTCCAGCCTCTCTCATTCATGGCTGTAAAGTACTTGCTCCATTTTCTTCTTTTATTCATGGTTTCCAAGGCATAGTTTGGGAATACTTTTATAGAGTCATTCCTGAATTTCAAATCCCTTGTCCTGTGTGCATTTCTGAGAATCTCCTCCTTCACTGTGAAGCTGGCAAATTTAGCAATAATTGTCCTTGGCCTGGGGAAGTTCTTGTTAGGCATTCTCCCCGTTCTGTGCGCTCTGATGATTTCAGGTTTCTGCAGTGTTGGTTCTTCAGGGAAATGTTCAGTCAGGAACTCCCAAATCAACTCCTTAACATCTGTTTTTTCGCTCCCCTCAGGGAAGCCCACAAATCTTAAATTGTCTCTTCTGGACCTGTTTTCAAGGTCCTCTGTTTTTTGCATGAGAAAGTGAACCCTCTCTTGGAGTGTTGATACTTGTTCCTCCGTGCTAATCGCTTGGTCTTCCAGCGAGGATACTCTTTCCTCTGCTGTATTTAGTCTCTGCACCAGCCCCTCCAGCTTCTGATTTCCTGCCTCAACTGAGGCTCTCAGTTTATTCATGTCTTTTTAAAAGTCTTTTCTTAGCTCAAGCAGCAGCCTCATAATTGGGCCCCCTTCAGAATTTTCCTCTTCCTCTACCTCGATCTCCTCAGTGGAGTCCTCCCCTTCTGTGACCTCCGCTACCACCGCGGGCACCATTTTATTGCTTGCAGCCACCCAGGCCTCAGGCCCACTTTTTTCTGGGCGGCCAGCTTTAACGTACCGCTCCAGCGGTGTTTCTTTCAATCCCTTTATCCTTCTTTTTTTCCTCCCTACCTTTTGGAGGCATGTTCCTTTTCACTTTGGTTGAGTTTTTTTTAAATTATTTCGTTGTTTTTGGGCCGTTTTTAGCTGCGGCTTGGGGGAGCGCTCGTGCGAAGCTGCTGCAGCTATTCGCACATGCGCAGATCCCCCACAAATCCCTCTCTCTCACACACAGCATCCCTAGTTACCTGCCAACGGGTTAAGACCAATGTATGCCATGTGCTGTAAAGCATTTTTAAACATAAAAACAATAACTAGTTTGATAAATCAGAAATCACACTCCCTGATATTGTTAGGAATCTGCATGGTGCCCTGTTTGCAGCCCTTATTCTTATTATATACTTGTTCCCACCTAATCAGTTTGAAAATACCAGTGACTGATGTTTGGGTTGCTAACTGAGTGGGGCCAGATTTAATGCTAATTGTTCATTACGATTGGCTAGCACAGACCCCTTCTTCTGTACATGTTTTGTCTTCAGTAGGATCTTACATGGAGGCTCAGCTTTTTACAGGTTGCCAAGATGCAGAAACACAAAAAATCTTCTTGCAATTTCCAAGGGCTGCGATAGTGATGCTGAAAGCACTAAACAGTAACATTTCTTGTAGTGGGATTTTGGGAAGGAGCATTATGCCTTTGAGCTGAGGAAAGGAAGGCCTGGTTCCTGTCATGCTGTTTAGTAACAATTCATTTATGGAGCTTTGGTTTCATTCACAGGGCAATCCAAGCTGTTTACTGAACTGTTGCAAAATGCTGTGGAGCAAAAAGAATAATATAAAATGCCTTGCAGTGTCCAAGCAATAGACTCCTGTTGCGATTGATTTGTACCTGAAGCAAAGCAAGAGTGTACAATCAATCCCAAAGCCATTTTTGCAAGTGCACTTCAAAAAGCAAGTGGGATTACAACTTCGATAGCATAACAAGAGGAAATAAACAAAATGTCCTTTCCTTGCCGCATAAGAGTCTGACAGTGCTACTGTACCTGTTTCACACTTTCCAGAGCCACACTGGAGGGAGTGTTAGGAAGAATGAGCTAAAGCTGGTTTCTAAAATAGAGTACTGTTTAGAAACAGTGACCTGTGTGGCAACAGAAGATGTGATTAGCTACACCATCAGCAGGCATTTAGGTGTCCTACTGTGAAAAGACAGAAGTCCATATTTTAGGGCTACAAGTGGGAGAAGATATTTTGCTGTATAATTCACAATGATTGTGCAGTAACTATCCATTAACTCTGTTGGAGAGGATGTAGTTCCTGGTAATGCTTCAGGAACAGCACCAAAACTAAAATGTAACTAAACCGAGACTGCAGGACTTGGGTTGGATGAAAAAGAGAGGTAGAACCGGGTGTCATCAGCATACTGAAACACTATGCTTATAAATGATGCTTTATTTATACGTAAACAAAATTTTCAGGCAGCAGTAGCTGCCTGAAACTTAAATGCACAGTCACTGTTCATTATAAAGAGGGGACTGCTGAAGTCCCAGTTTTGAGGAAACCGCTTGACCTACTTTTCTGAAACTTTAACCATGGCTGTAAGTTGTGAGGACCATCATATCCCCAAAGTTTGAAATTGATCAATTAGGAAAATAAAATGTTATAACTGCTTAAACGTTAATTGGTTGTGGTCAAAATGCACACCGTCCTCATGTATTTGAATCATCAATATCTTCTCCCCCTGGATGAGTTGAGCCCCAAAACTTCACAGGCTTAGAAAATGAGATCAATAACAAGTGCTTCTGAAATAGGATACTGATTGATGCAGTCAAAACCAAGTTATTGATCAAAAATTCAGTTCTGCTGGCTCGCACATGCTCAGTAGAGCAGCTGCTCACAGGCAAAACAGAGCATCAGGAAAGTTACATGAGTCTACTTTCCTGAGGCCCTCCAAAACACCCACCAAAACCTCCCGCCCCCCCGTGCAACATCGCCCGACCCCCAACACCCGCCCCAACCTCCCACTCCCCCGCACAACATTCCCC